>JASAMX010035195.1:0-38378 GCA_030248175.1 Microlaimidae sp. YZB2_3 | reverse complement strand
CTACAGATTAAAAAACAAACAAAAAAACACAAACAGACACTCTCTCCGCTCATTTGGTGATTTTTAACCAAATAACGAGTAAAAAACAACCAAATATGGTTATACCTCCGGACGAATACAGGTTTCTGTACTTTTTTACCAATTATGTAGTATTTTTTTAATTTAATTATTCTGTGTTTTTTAACTAAATATTTGGTTGATTTTTCGAAACTACTTGGTAATTTTTTACCAAATAATAGCTTTATTATCAGATTCTTAGTGAGTAGTGTTGGCACCTATTTAACCAAATATTTGTCAATTCTTTCTAAATACTTGGCATTTGAATTACGCAAATTACACGAATTATTAATGCTAAATGTTTTGTTTAAATTCCTTCTGATCATAACGAAAAGAAAACCAGTGGCGTGCCCAGGGGGGGGGGGGGGGGGGGGCGGCCGCCCCGTCCCCCAAAATCCGGCGAAGCCGATTTTTTCGTAAGGGGGGCCTTTACGTTTTTTTAAATTTTGAGAGAGAAAAAATTTTTCTTTAATATTAATACAAAACTTTCATGATGCCTTCCAAAAGCATATTAATAGTCAAAAATCCAAAATTTTCCCGCTACGCGGGTAGTTTAAATTGACAATTTATCTTAGTTTTTCAATTTTAAATCGATTATCCTGTTCAATAGTTAAGGCATACATGTTTAATAAAACTACTATAAACCCTTATTATCCTTTTATTAACGTTTAAACACATGTTTTAAATGTATAGGTATAAAAAAACCTTAAAATTTGTAATAAGTATCATTTGGAATTAAAATTTCTATTGTATTTTAGCGCCTTAAATTCAAAATTTTTTCCCCCGGGGGGCATTCTGCCCCCCGGACCCCCTGACAAGGGGCTCTGCCCCTTGACCCCGCTGGGGGGCTCTCACCCCCCAGACCCCCGTATCTGGGGGGCTACCGCCCCCAGACTCCCAGTCCGGGTTAGTATTTACCCCCCCCCAGACCGCCCCCCCACGAAAAGAAATCCTGGGTACGCCACTGATGCAAACAAATACACCAGAAAAAGCAAAACTATTGAGCATTAACTTCTGAATTTGCGTAATTCAAATGACAAGTATTTAGAAAGAATTGACAAATATTTGGTTGAATGGGTGCCAACACTACTCACTAAGAATCTGATAATAAAGCTATTATTTGTTAAAAAATTACCAATTAGTTTCGAAAAATCAACCAAATATTTAGTTAAAAAACACAGAATAATTAAATTAAAAAAATACTACATAATTGGTAAAAAAGTACAGAAACCTGTATTCGTCCGGAGGTATAACCATATTTGGTTGTTTTTTACTCGTTATTTGGTTAAAAATCACCAAATGAGCGGAGAGAGTGTCTGTTTGTGTTTTTTTGTTTGTTTTTTTAATCTGTAGTTGTGCGCAATGGCACGCAAAAAGTCCCAGTGGTCTGGTCATCTTGTTGTCTGACATCTGCGGTCGTTCTTACAATTACGATTCTAGTTTGATAAAAATTGTAATATTTTAACAATGAACAAAAAATTATGCCAACTAAAATCATTATTTAGACATGATGTTGTTTGACTTACATTCAATTATGACCAAAACACTGATTCAATATTATATGATTTATACCCAAATACTACAATGATTTTTCTTAGTTTTTAAACGCTTTACAAAGCTTTAAGCGTTTTAATAACTAAAAAATAAAAATACATGAAAACATTAATTTTTTTACCCGCGAAATTCTTCACACAACCTTTTAAAAGGCTAATTAAAAAAACAAATAAAAAACTGAAAGACAGCTGAGATGTGAACATTGTATGTTAGCTGTGAAAAATTGATTTTATACCAGGACTCTTTTGTGCCGACCTCAGCGCTCGCAGCGCTTTGGCACATGAACGCATTTTCTCCAGGACTCTTTTGTGCCGGGACTCTTTTGTGCCAGGACTCTTTTGTGCCAGCTGCGATTTTTTTCAGGACTCTTTTGTGCCGGGACTCTTTTGTGCCGGACCCATTTTTAACATATCTAAAACTGTTATTTAGTAAAGTTTTTGATAGCCAAACAATGTGTGCATTGATTTTTAAAGTTGATGTTGATAAATGCACAAAAAAACTAAAAAAATTTTCTATCAAACTTTGCAGCAGCATTCTTGGGTTTTTTTTTTACATGAAGGATCGTCTACATTCTAAATCTTTCGCATAGTGTTTTCATTTATAGTTAATAAAGTTTAAAAAAAACTATTTATTTACTCCGTACATAATGAACGTTCACTTCAATCAAGCATTTTGTTGTAAATTTTCAAATTTTAAATAAATGCAGTAAAATATTTTCATTTACCTATCGTAGAGCGCTGGTAATTCGTCTAATAATTCTACATTTAGATCGTCAAATATTCTCTTTGCAACTGTTAACTGCTCTTGAGCCTAAACTTTAAAAAAATTTAGAAATAAATATCTTTGGTTTTAACAAAGTAAATAAAAACGACAGGCATTTAATAAAAATTCGAATGACGCAGCATTAATACGACAATAACACTAATTAATTGGTAATTATTATTAAATAAATATTTTTGAATCAGAAATGTGTTTGCTTGCTATTCCAATTACTTTAATGTGATATTATTTTAAAATAACTTGTCCCTTTAAAATGAAAATAGAATGGGAATAATGCTTGTGTCATAATAAACAAAATACATTCCGAAAATTGTTTTAAAGTGTAATAGTGAATAATACACCTTAACGGTTAATGCGTATAAAACGGCAGGATAAAATGTTACAACATATAAAATAAACCCCACCCAATACGTTTAATTATTCACGTTATGTAAACGCCTGAATTATTACTACTAATCCCATCATAGTAAAAATAGTAATGAAACTGGATTGCTTTTTACAATAAAAAAAATTGGAATCGAATTCGCAAACCCTAATAAAAATGAAGCAAACCACACACCCATGGGCGTAGCCAAGATTTCTTTTCGGAAAGGGGGGTCCAACCCTGAATAAAATTTTCGAAAGGGGGGGGGGCTCCAAATCCTAAATGTTATAAAAGGGCTAAAAAAATTTTTTGTTTTATTTCCTTGTTTACGTCACATACTTAATTATTTTCCTATCATTCAATAAAAATAAGTCTATAAAACCAAGAAAAAAATTTTTACAAACAAGTTGATATATTGAAATTTTCGATTTCCGAAACCTTAACAACTGAAAAATAAGCACATTGAATTACAGCTGAGCAATGCAAAGTGTGAGAAAATGTTTTTAAAGTTACTTCTCCTAACCTTTAAATTTTTAATCCCACTATATAACAATCTAAAGAGGGTGTCCATCGTGGTCGCATCAAGATTACAAAACAAAGTAACACAATTTGAAAGTGAAGACCAATTAAAACATTAAGAATGGGGTTGGTCCAACGTGGTCATACCAAGATTACAAAACAACCTAACACAAATTTGGAAGTGGAGACTATATAATTAATCGAGCGCTGAGCGGAGCGCAGCGCGAGAAAATTTTTTCACAAAATGGCCCTTCTAGACCCCCAAATTTTAATTCTTGGCGACCCAAAAGGGGGAGGGAATCTAGTCTAGACCCCCCTGGCTACGCTCATGCACACACCTATATTTTTTCCAAGTGTTAACAATTTTATTTAGTTTTATTTTAAAATCATTTTTGTATATAAGCAAGCAAACAAGCAAGCTAAGCACGCATTTTTTATAGTTTTTATATTATTAAACATTTACTTTTAAATTAAATAGGAAATTCCCTAATTTAAAAATTTTAGCGAGTTAACATGATCGCTTGCAAAATTACTGTTAATTATTCCTTGCGACATTACTGTTATTAATTTTGAACAAAAAATACTGTTTTCCGTAAGTTTTTACACTAAAAAAGGATAAAAAAAATTAACTATTAGACGTAATTTGGTGAAAAACCTAAGGTGACGCAGTTTTTACTATAATAATAAAAAAATAGAAAATCCGCAGACCTATTGTTTCCACCACATAAAAGCCGAACGCATTTATGTGTACGGTTTCAACCCGCAAAGGCAGCAGCATTTCTGGAGGAAATAACATGAGAAAACTTGCTATGCTAACTAACTATGTGTAAGGTATTTATATGATCTGTGCACGGTCTGGATAGCCCCCGGAATATTAGTGTCTTTGCCCCCTCCCACGTTTTATTGTCCTCCCCGCCCAAAAATGAAGAAAGTACTCAAAAAGTATGGCGTCATATTAGATCTATTATGACACCATCATCGCGAAATCTTTGCAGTTCTAGCCTATTTTAATACATTTTAAGCCATTTTAGACCTATTTTTTTCCTTGAATTTTTCTTTTTGTTCTTTTTTCTTGCTCTCCTGCTTCCCCCCGTGTTTAAGAAATTGCTCCTCTCGTGCCCCCCGCTCCTCATTTGGAATTGCCTCCCAATAAAACCCCCAGAAGCAGTGCACAGGTCTATTTATTATATTGGTTTTAACTCTAAAATAGATTTTAGCGTCCAGCTGAGATGAGATTACTTTTAGGCATAAATAAAAACCCTAGATTCGTTGTAAAAATTAAAAAAACCCTTAATCAAAATAACCATAAGCATCCTGCAAGCGTTTCGTAATACCTAAAAAACATTACGAAATTGTTTTAAACAAAAACTCAAAATCAAGAAAACCGGAAAAAAGACCAAAAAGAATTGCTGAATTTTTTTTATATTTCAAAAAATATATAAATTAAAACACGACAGGAAGAAGCAAGAAGCTAAGAATCCTTGAGCTGAAAAAAAGCTTATTCTTAAAAAAGGATACTCAATTGCTGCCAGATATATTGAAAAATATATAAAATAGAAAAATGTTTCACCTTTTGCTGCTTGGGTTCGTTGTTGCTCTTTGGGGCGGCCTTAAGTTGGTCCAGGTTGTGCCGACAGACATCGTAGTCCACCAATTTCCGACCCCTCTTGGCTATTTTGGCCTTCAGATCCGGGAATTGGCTGGCGTAGGAGTTGAGGGGATTGAGCGCCTGGTCAACCAATTTCTCGTAGTAATCTTCCCATAGAAGCTCGATCGACTAGAAGAAAAAAATAACAAAACTAGTTATTCAAAAAGGATAAACAACAATGGGTGGACTGGGCAGGCTTCTCGCGATTAACAATCTCGAAAAGGCCAAAAACTCCCGGTAACTTTTGTTTACTTCTAGTCCCAAAGCACCCTAAACCCAGGGACGTAGCCAGAGTTTCATTTTGGGGAGGGGCGGATTTTAGTACAAAAAAAAATTTCGGGGGGGGGGGCGGAGCCCCCCTTAATTTTTGAAAACGTTAAAAAAGCAGGGATAAACGTAGATAAAGCTGTATAATACACTGTTTTTGGCCTAACAACGTATTATCTAATGTTTTTAGCGGTAAAAACATGTTTTCTTAGTTAAAAATTACATAAGCACACATTGGCAGAGCCTGGATTTTACAAAAAAGGAATTTAGAGACGTTAGTTTCAGACCCCTTGGCTAAACCCACATTGTAAACCAAAGCACATGAGCAGCATCTCGGCTCCATGTTTTCTGGGGTACCTACCTATATGAAAAAATCCGAGCCAATGCTATAGGCGGCAGGAAAATTTAGGAGCGAGGAGGTACATAAATCAAACAATATGATTGTTTGTTTTTCTTTCTGTGTAGTACTTATTACTTATAAAAATTATTGTACTACCTTTGAAATAACATTAGCATCAGGCAACATAAATAACGAGGTATATATGTATGTATACTATAGAAAGTAAAAATTTTTGGTTTTGGGGGTCCATTGGGGTACTAAAATTATTTTAAAGTTTGGTGCAGAGCGATTAGCGAGGCGCTAGAAAATTTTGAATTTTTAGCCTCTGAAAACCCCCAAATTTTACTATCTGGCGACCATTTCGGGGGGGGGCGGCCCCCCCCCCCCCCCCCCCCCCCAACCACTATCTTTATTTTTTTTCCTTGTCCGACCGTTTTGGGGGGGGCGGCCGCCCTCCCCCGCCCTCCCCCCTGGCTACGTCCCTGCCTAAACCTTAGGTTTGCAAAGAAGGGCTCTCACTACTTAAAATACTAAAAAATACGGTTTTTTGGGACAACATTCAAAATTTTCGTGTTTACCCACATCAAAAAATTGGAAGACTGGAAATATGACAATTGAGCGGGTAGACTAATCTCAAAACATTTTTTGGGTTTCTTATGCATTTTTTTAAAATTAGAACTTTTGTTTAAAAAACTTTAAGAAGGTTTCATCACTTTTTAACGACAGAATTGATTCGAATTCGCTTTCCATGTTTATTTTTCTAAAAGATAAATTTTTGAAGGAAAAAAATTACCACTGGCAAAACATTATTTTTATTCAAAAAAACATTATTTCGCAGCAAAAGGAACCGGATTATTATGGCATTGGAAGGATAAAAACCTTTTTCAGGATTACTAATCCTAGTTCTTTTCACCACCCAATCCGTTTTTATTTCGATAATTAAAGATCGATTGATTATTTTGTATTATTTTATAAATATATAGAAGACGAGTCTACCACATCACCACAACCACACTCCTGTCTTTGGGATTAGCCAAAAGACGTACGTGCCTTCCTGAACCTGCCAACAAACACAAAACAAAAACGACAACAAACAGGATCCCCTACTTGACTGTTAGCCCGAACGTGATCCACGCCGGGCCAATCCGGTTCATAAACTTCACGGAGGGCGTCGTAGAAATTCTTGCTGGAAAGCGCCATCGCTTTTACGCACTGCGTGTAAGTCTTCAGTTCTTTTTGCAACCGCTCCGCTGCTCTCTAAATAGGTACACTTGGATTATACCGGGGTGATTACGAGATTGAAGCCCTAAATTCTGAGGAGTTTAACCTCCGTCCTTCCGCTTCGTAGTGGGGGTTTAACCTTAATTTTAATAGCCCTTATTTTTAAAGTACGTTAACCTAACCCCCTCATTTTTAGAAAAACGAAAAAATGGCTTTAAAATGAAACAATACAGATTAAAAAATTTATCTATTTTAAATTAAAAAATATTATAACAGACGAATACATCTGGGTAAAATTTTTTAGGAAAGATCTTCAGGGCAAAACTCTCTTAAATAGGAAAATTAAAATAAAATACCAACCCTGAAGTAACCCCCCCTCAATGGTTGAAGGTCGGTCATGTGTGGCTGGGTTCTTAATTTTAGGGATGTGTTCCACTTACTGTAGCCCTAAATTTTAGGGGTTTAGTGTAGGCGTTTTGATATTTCTTGCTTCCCTCTTCCTTCGAAACAATCCCACAAATTTGTTATTTATGATTGGACTAATTCCCCGAATTTTAAAGAAAGAAAGAGAGAAATAAAAATGAATGTACCGTAATACTTGATAGGCATTTATTAATCGTGTGGGAAACTCGTTTTTTGCATGATGCTTCTGAACAAAAACTCAATAAAAATCAGCTGTTAGACGTCTTTGTAAATAAATACGCCGTGTTATTTGTGATGGACAGACAATCCTATTGTCTGATTTGGAGACGGAAGAGCCACGGGTACTAAAGAGCCGCAATTTTGGGACCTAAGAGCCGCACTTTTTGGGACCGAAGAGCTACAAAAAGTTTCTTTGGAGCCAATGGAAAAAAGCAAAAAGAGTGGGAGAAAGAAATTGCGGGACTAAGAGCTGGGTACCAAAGAGCCCAAACGGGAAACACATAGGGACCAAAGAGCCAAAAGGGAAAGAACTGTTTAAAAATAACGTTTACATGCGTAAATCCACATCGTAGGAGGGACCAAAGAGCCAAACGTAAAAAAACCGTTAATAAAATTATTTTTTTATATAGGGTAACTGACTTAATTTCGGCCACGCCTTAATTTCGGCCACCAATTTAGGGTGTTAGAAAATTGGCTTATTTTTAAAACACAAAAGAACTAGCACAAAAGTAACTGGACTAATGTTGAATAAAGTGTTTTTGCAAAAGTTTTTTATTTTTGTTATTCTACATTATCAACATTTTCATACAAAAAGTGAATTTTTTGTGATTTTCCTAATTTTTGCTTTGTGTTTAAACTGCATCAAATTTAGAACGAAGCAATATATAACCTTAAAATATCTTCTATTTAAGGCTCAAAATTGTTATTTTCTATGTTTTGATATATTCTTCAAAATCATTTTGCAATGCGTTTAAATAACTGCGCATTTTAAGATTCCGTTAATTTCGGCCACCTGAAAATTTAGGTGAAAGAACCTGCCGTCTTTTGCTGTTTTTAAATATCATTGTACTACCGTATTTATAAAGAATTTTTTTGCTCGTTTGACTTTGTTTTGACGTTTTTTAAGCCAAAAATAAAAATTGAACAAAAAATACAAATTATTAAAACTTGTTTTTTAAAGTTTTGACATAATTATTTAAAGTCTTGCTAATAACTATTAAAGTTCGCAAACGGGAAAAATTAAGTTATATGTACCAAGAACAATACCTAAGGGTAAATTTGCAACCTTTAGAAATTTTTATTGTTCGTTTTAGAAATAGTTATGGCCAGTTTTTTGTAGGTGGCCGAAATAAATGGCACGCGCCTTAATTTCGGCCACTTTAAAAAAAAGTTTAAACCTTCACTGATTTATAAGTGTAACAGAAATATTCAAATTTTGCACTGGAATAACAAATATAGGTATTGTTTGATTTTTAGGCCAAATTTTGGCTTGATTGAAAAAGCCAGAAAAAACTTATTCAAAAAAATAAAAAAAAGTGGCCGAAATTAAGTCAGTTACCCTAAATTCGAAAGTTTGAGACTTTGAAATAGGTAGGTTTATAATTATTAGTAAAGTTTAATTTGTCACACATTTGCGACAATTTTTTTTTAATTTTCTATGCTTTTAAAAAACAAACTTTACCAAATTTAACTAAAAATATGTTTTTGACAGTAAATACAAAATTATACTTATAAATTGGTCGGGAGGGGGGCGAGGGGGGTCAGCCTCGCTAGGGGGGATCAGGCCGGACCGCTCTCGAGCTTTGGGGGGAGGGGGGCCCTGGATTTTTTTTAGGCGGGGGGTTCAAAATTTTGGCTCTAGGAGGGGGGAACCTTCTGTCCCCCCCAAAAACATTTTATGAAAATAATGCCACAAAAATTAAAATATAATTATGTAATAAATAATTCATAAAAAATATAAAAACTTATTACGAGTTCGGCAAATCAGTAATAGGAATACCCGGATATACAGATAGGACAATAAAATTGACATTTCGTAACAGCGCACTTTCTTGATTTCAATGAAAATGCAAAAAGTGACAAGACAATCCTGCGATTGTGGAAGTTTTATTTTATTTGGTTAATTAAAAATACAATCAAAAAATCTGTTGACTATGAATTTTATTTGTAAAAAACAGATTATTCGCAAAAAACGCATAAACGAGTAATTTAAAAAACTTGACAAAACTAAATTTTAAATTTAAAATTCATATTTTTTATGTCTTTCAATAGCAAATTTGTTAAAATAAGTAAAAAAAAATAAAATATGGCTCTTAAGTTCCCTTTAATGTGTTTATTAGCAAAATTACGATCTAATGTTATTTAAAAACAAAGCGCCGTCAAAGCTCTAAAGTCCCTATTTTCGGGCTTTTCGGTCCTTAAAAGTCAGGCTCTTAAGTCCATCTCTCTGCATTCTTAGTTCTTTTGTGTTTTTCATGATCATCTTTATAGATAAACAAGGGGGGTAGGGTGGGGTCCACTCCCCTAGCCTCGAAATTTTGGGGCCCCCCCTAGAAAAAATACAGCCCTCCCCTTTTTTTTTTTTTTTTTATCAAATGTCTTTTACCTGTCCCCCCCCTGTGGGGGGGGGGGGGGGGGGTGTGTGCTCTTTTGTTCCCTTTTTTTTCCTGACCCCCCTCCTAGATTTTGAAATCTACCCCCCCCACCCCCCCCCCCTCCCTTTCCTCTCGAGAAAATTTCAAGTACTTTTTTTATACTAAATTTTCTTCCAAAAACGTGAATTTTTAACACAAATTCACGTTGTTACACCCTTTTTATACCTAAATATTGCTTTTTATTTAATAAAATGTAGAACTATCTTATAAAAAACCATTAGTAAACATTTAATGGTTTAAAAGTATTTTGTTTCGGAAATTTGACCCCACCTGACCCCCTTTTAGGTTTCAAAATCTTCCACACCGGGTCGACCCCCCCTAGAAAACTAGGGGGGGGGTTGACTTCGACCCTTCTAGGACCCCTCCCCCAAGATTCTGAAATATCATTTACCCGGGGTAAACACCCCCCCCAGCTTTTTGACCGTGTTAATCTATGATTATCTCGCATATCGCTCTTTGGTCATTTTCGTTCGCGCGGCTTGGCTCTTGGAGGTCCACTTTTTTCCGGCTTTTTAGTACCTAGCTCTAACGTCCCATGGCTCTTCTGGCCCGTTATCTAGTGTTTTTCTGTCAATAATAAAAGAAACAAGTAATTAAGAAGGTCATGAAAGTGTATATATAGGCTAAAAACTGTTCATTAAAGTTTCTGAATAAAATGTTTGACGTGTTTCTCTGTAACTTTCTACGCACAGTTGTTTTTTTTAAACAACATTGTAGTACTTATACATTAAACAAACAAGTTAAAGTAACAACTTTTTATTACAAAATTCCTGTTTCTGAATTCTGTAATAAAAATTTGTTATGTGGTTTTTTTATTTTAAAACAAACACAATCCCAGACGCAGACCTGTTTACGATCAGAAAATATCACCCCCACTATAGAAGGGCAGCCTTCCGAGTTTTTTTTTTTTTTGGGGGGGGGGGGGGGGGGCGGAAACCATACATGGGCAAGTTGGTCCGGAGTGGGGGGGGGGGGGTTAAACCCCAAATTAGGGGGGGGGGGGTTAAAATCCGAGAAACGCAAAATACCCATATCGTTTTTTTTCTGGAGTGCATTTTACCCATATCGTTTTTCGATTTTGAAGGAAAAATAGGTAAAAAACGCTAATTTTAGGTCAAAAAGCCCTTTTTAATGCATTTTTGAGCTTTTTAGTGCTTAAAACACTCATTTTGAGCTCAAAACTTAAGTTTGGGGGCAGTTAGAAGTCATTTTAAAGATATTTTTCTTCATTTTTCCAAAATTGGGGGGTTAACTTTTTCTCCCCCCCACACTTCTGAGTGTAGTGGGTTAAACCTCTCTTCTCCGAATTTGGGGGGGGGTTAACCCCCCTCCAATCCCCTCCCCCCTTGTGCCCATGTATGGCGGAAAACAAAAAAACCCGCACTACGAAATTTGGGGCGGGGAGGGGGTGTCCCAAACTGTTTTAGGGGTATACCTCAAATACAACATTTTTAGCGTTTTTAGTACGGGGACCCCCTAAAATTTAGGGGGGGGGGAATGTACGGGGTACCCCCAAATTTTACGGGAGTGTCGGCTATAATCGGGATTTTCGGGGGTATATTGGCCTCTGCCCACCTATGCCCCTCACGCTACATTAGAGGCTGTGCCCTCTTCGCCAAAAAATGAAAAAAATTACTAAAAAATTACTCCGCATTTTTTACTTATTTTCGGAAAATCTGTGCAGCTCTTAACACATTTCAAGCCATTTTAGACATATTTTTACTTAAATTTAGCTTTTATGTTCTTTTTTCTTTTTAGTCTCCTTTTTTTCCTTTCTCCCATCCATGCCTGTTCCCCCACCCACTTTTATTTCCCTCTCCCATTTAAAAAACTTTGCCCCCATCCATAAAAAGCCCAGGGGCAGTGCACGGAGCAAAGAAGGTCTGCATGCAGTATCCCAAAACCCGGGCGACTGCCCACCTATGCTCACAAATAGGTAATTAATCTGAAACTATATTAACTCTATCAAGTTATTTAAATTTAAACAAATTTTATTAACAAAAATTTTCAAACAAAATGGCATCTGTTTTATTAATTATTAAAAAATTGCTTAAAAATAGGACGAACGTCTGTGGGTGCTCAGAAGCCTGGGGGAACGAAGCATATTATATATTTAAAGGAGCCTTGTACCAAATAAAATTCCTATAACGCCCTGAATGAAGTTTTTCCTTAATGCAAATCCTATCTATATATTTCAAGTTAAATGCTTTGGCTTCTCCATACCAATTCCACAACTTAGTATACAAATAAACATTAATTTAGTCCGTTTAGCAACAAAACAGTTGCATTGTATGACCAGAGCGTTATATGAACTTAATTTATGACAATGCTCCTTTAAGGTACCGTACTTTAACATCAATAAAAACAAAAAACATTATATAAATTACTATCGTTAAAAATAAAAACCATCCAACTTACATGTTGCTTGTTGAAGTTTCCTGCTTGTTCTTCAAAATGTTCGTCTGTTGTTTTATCTGCCTTTCCCAAACTTTCCAGCAACTAAAATAAAATCAAAAGTATTATTTAATAGTGTACATTAACACGTCGCCTACAGCTACAGCAACAACCAACCACAGAGGTAGACTAGTTTGAATTTGTTTGTTTGTTGTTAAGGGGTTTAAAACAGCCATTATCAAAACTACATACCTTATAATATATAAGTTTTAACATCTAATATACTATTACCATTCAATATTTGATGCAAAGACACATGCCTTAGCTATGTATTGAATGGTACAATCCATCGAAATTAAAAAAAACTAACAAAATAATTAATGTACACTTCCCGCAAAGCAGGAAAAATTTCATTTTTTGGGTATTTTTATGGGTATTTTTATGCCTTTGGAACGCATCAGAAATGTTTCTGAATTTATAGATTCAAAAAACGTAAGTGTCCGCCCTACGAAAAAATCAGGCTTCACCGGATTTCGGGGGGGGGGGCGGCCGCCCCCCGCCCCCCTGGCCACGCCACTGTCCCCTCCCCTCGCGAGAAAATATTAAGTACTTTTTTTATACTAAATTAATTTTCTTCCAAAAACGTGAATTTTTAACACAAATTCATGTTTTTAAACCCTTTTTATACTAATATAGCTTTTTATTCAATAAAATGTAGTATTATCTTATATAAAAGTAAACCTTTAATGGTTTAACAGTATTTTGCTTCGGACATTCGATCCCACCTGACCCCCCTCTAGGTTTCAAAATCTTCCACCCCGGGTCGACCCCCCTAGAAAGCTAGAGGCGGGGTTCGACCCCCACCCCCTAGATTTTGAAATGTCATTTACCCGGGCGGGGTTCGACCCCCACCCCTTAGATTTTGAAATGTCATTTACCCGGGGAAAACACCCTAGGTGAGAACGGTCCAGGAAGCTAGGGGGGGTGGTTACCCGGGGTAAATCGAATTTTTAATTCTGGGAGGGGGGTCCCAGGGGGGTCCGGACCGGACCCCCCTAGTTTTTTAGGGGGGTCGACCCGGGGTGCAAAATTTTGAAATCTAGAGGGAGGGCCAGGTGGGGTCCGGTGGGGGGGGGGGGGGGGGGGGGGGGGGGTGTTTTTTTTGGGGTTGGGGGGGGTTGGTGTTGTTGGCTTGTTTGGGGTTTGTCCAAAGCAAAACAGTTTTAAACCATAATAACTTTAATAATTGTTCTTTTTACAAGATAATACTACATTTTATTGAATAGAAAGCGATATTCTGGTGTAAAAAGGCTGTAAAAACATGAATATGTGTTAAAAAATCACGTTTTTGGAAAAAAATTAGTATAAAAAAAGTACTGAAAATTTTCCCGAGGGGGGAATGGGGGTCAGATTTCAAATTCTAAAGGAGGGTCAGGTCAGGGGTAAAAATTTTGGAAATTAGATAGTCCGAGGGGGGGTAAATACTAACCCTGAAGAGGGATCTGAGGGACAAAAGTTCCCCAGAAATGGAGGGTCTAGGGGCGAGACCCCCCACAGGGCCATGGAAGAGCCCCTTATCAGGGGCGTCCGGGAGGGGGGGAAGGCAGAATGCCTCCTGGGGAGAAAATTTTTAAGGGGCTAACACTAGAAATTTTAATTTCAGATGATACTTACTACAAAATTTAAGGTTTTTTATCCCTATACATTTAAAACATATCATTAAAACGTTAATAAAAGATTAATAGTGCTTACTTACAGTATTTTTATTAAATATGTATGCCTTAACTATTAAACGTCATACATAATCAATATGAAATCGAATAACTAAGATAAATTGTCAATTTTACACACATGCGAAGCGGGGAAAATTTGGTTTTTTGACTATTAATATGCTTTTAGAAGGCATCAAAAAGTTTATTATATAATATTAGAGAAAAAATTTTTTCTCTCCCAAAATTTAAAAAACGTAAGAGGAAAAATCTGGCTTAGCCGGATTTCGCCCCTCCCCGAAATCCGGCTAAGCCAGATTTTTCCTGGGCGGCTGCTCCTGCCTCCTGGGCACGTCACTGGTGTGTCCTTTAGCTTTAACCCCCTCTCCTATTATGACCTGCCTCATAATCGTATCCTCTGTCACGTTTTGAGATTTACCCCCGGGGTATGCCCTTCTTCTAATCGGATTTAATCACCTTTACCCTGGAGTAAATAATCGCCCTTTCTAAGCTTGGGTAGTTTAGGGCACCTGTGTCTGTAGTTTTATTTAAAAAAGACAATAACGCCGCCAAAACCAATCTATCACAAAATTAGCATGTTGAAAAATAATTTTAAATTGATAGTCCACCATAAGCTATACACGTTCAAGTTTAAACATAACTTAAAAATTTTTTTATATTAATTTTCTTGGATTTTTTTAAACACTCTTAAAATATTTAAACGTAATAAGATCATTATTCATTTCATATGCATATCCACAAAAAATTTTAAGCGTTTTTAGTATTGTATGCAAAAGTAAAAGAGATGTCCGGTCATAAACCCGGCAATCTCAAACTTAAATTTGGGTTCCAGAACTCAGGAAGTATAAAAGGGAGGTTTTGTTTGGGGGATGGATAACCCTTGAAAAGCATTGCGTATATAAATATGCGACAAATTTATTTTTCTACAGGTACATACATACTTCAAGAAATGTCCACGTCCACTTATAGCTTTTATACAATACGACTGATCTTCGTTCCTTTCTGATCAGAAAAAAACGTTTGTCTCAATCCTGTGCATGTGTGCGGTCTGGAGATGCCCCCGGAATATTAGTGGTTGTGCCCTCCGTCCAAAAATAAAAAAAGTATCAAAACAAAAAGCATGACGCCATTTTGACCGATTATGACGCCATTATCGAAAAAAAATTTTTGCAGTTTTTAGCTTATTTTAACGACGATTTATTATTATATTTTTTCGACGATTATTAAAAAAATACCCACCATTATACACATTGATTAAACTCAATGCTAAGTACCCAAGGCCTGTCTGTATATACCTACTACATACATTGGGTATTGGACCATTCCCCAACATCTACATTCATTCTACCAAAATATTATTTCCCTACTTAACGACAAATGGGGTGGGGGGGTGTTGGGGGGGGGGGGGGGGGGGGGGTGGGTTTTGTTTTGGGGGGGGGGGGGGGGGGGGGGGGGGGTTGTTTTGTTTTTTTGTGTTGTTGGTTGTTTTTTTTTGGGGGTTTTTGTTTGTTTTTTTTTATTTTTGTATTTATTTTTGGGGGTTTGTTGTTTTTTTTTGGCTTTTTGTTGGGGCCCCCTTTCTTTCCTCGGGGCCCCCCCCCTGCTGTCTGTACAACAACCCCCCAACACATTTTGTTTTATGTAATGCAATGTTCTCGCCCCTAACCTCTTTCGCGGTTAACATCCCGTCTGAAGAAACTGAATGCAATATAACAACAAAGATACATTATCATTACCGTGCAGTTACATTAAAAAGTCCGCTGATCCCCAAGTATTATACTTGCCTTTACATTCTTATTTATCCGCGTTTACTCCCTGTGAGCGCGGGTGGATGGGGTTTGCAACTTTCAACATTCTCATGAATGCTAATCTCCCCTCCCCCGGACGGGGTCGATCTTCCGCGTAAATATAAACATTGTCCTTGCGGGTGGTGTGGCGTGGCCACAAAACAAAGTCGCACGTTAACTCCGAAACCGCCTTGATCGCACGAAAATTCTCTCCACGAATTTTAGCACAGTCGGCATTTAACAAAATGTTACGGGTGATGATATCCCTGCTGATATTGTCACTTTCACGCCAACAAAAATTATATCGCAAAGATTTACAGTTGCGATGCGATACATTTTTTTAAAATAAAGTTTATTTTATGAATTATTAAAAATTTTGTTTTAAAATAAATAGCTCAAATTACATCACATTTATAGACAGGCGTTATTACATTAACGGCTTTTTTCTGTCTTATAAATAATCGTATATAAAGAAAAGACCGACCGTTAAGCGGAGAGAAGCGCAAGAAATATTAGAGAAAAAATGTCTAGTTTGGACTATGCCAGCATCCAGATGCCGGAGAAGGGAACATGGGAACGTTCCTCTTGTGCTTGTCGTTTTTTAACAAGCATTAGATGGGGTGAATCTAAATGCTATATAGGTGAGCAGGTCCCGGTAGCTCTAGAAATATGTGGTGGGGGTTGGATGGAGGAGGTCATTACATCCACTTTTGTCTGTAATTTTTGGCTGATGTCCTGGGATATAAAACACTTCCGCCCTGCCCACCTAAGCTTGTAACCCTGCATGCATGCAAATCCAATACCTCAGGCATGGTGCTAGCGGCTCAATTCTACACTCTATTCAATTCAAAGACACATGTGTGCTTCTTTTATATTTAATTATAATTGCTTTTGGAATGCGGGGATGGCACCGATTTGTATATTTTAAGTGCAGTTTTGTTCAATAATAAAAGTTTCCAAGCCTAACCACTTGTCTGGGCGCATTGATGGATGTTTGTTTACTAACCGAACGTCATATACACAGCTTGTGTACCTATATATTGATTAGTTTTTTCTTTAAATCATATGCGAAATTTGTAACATTTTAGCCGCGCAACCAATTTTGCTGGTAAAGGTTTTAGAAGGACAGCAAAGCAACACATACTGAGATCTTCGAATTTGAAACTTTTGACAAATACAACAATTGGAGCTGACTGACCCTTCCCTGATTGAGATCAATGATATTCAAAAAAAGATTAAAACGTTAAATGTTTTAACGACGAAAACTTAATCTGTTGGTTCGCAAGCAAGCTATGAATATTTATTTTGTTTCTTAACGTATATAATAGCTAAAGTATTTTTTAACTTATATAGTGTCGAAGATCCGATGAGAGAAATGTGGAAATTTAGGTCAGTGAAGATTACAAAATGCGGTTTTTCTAAGTTTTGCGTTGTCTATTAGTTCAGTTCAGAGCACCGCCCGCTTGTATTGTATTTAATTTAAAAATTAGCGTTTTTAAAACGGGGCTAAAAAATGAGGCGAAGAGGTTGAAGACTTCGGAACAGAACCGACAGATAGATTTAACTATTTATATTAATTTCAAAGTAAACGAGTTATATCCAATCCAATAGCCTTACAGTTTAGGTGGTTGTCAGCACAAAAAAACACGGTCCAGCCAGAGTGAGTGGTGTTGGTTACCCGGGAGGGGGAGCAGTAAGCACTTTGAATTTTAAGAGGTGAGATGAGATCGAGCTGGGTCTGCAACTGAAACTCCGCTAGTTTTTTAAAAGAGGTCAACCCAGTGGCGTGCCCAGGGGGGGGGAAGATAATCTTCCTTTTGCATAATCTGCATAGGGAAGATAAGTTTCAGGTTATTCAACAACCACAACAACCCGGGGGGGAGGTCGCTCCCCCCCCCCGAAATCCGGCGAAGCCGGATTTTTTCGTAAGGGGGACCCTTGCGTTTTTTGAATTTTAGGAGAGAAAATTTTTTTCTTAAATGTTAATACAGAAACTTTCCTGATACATTTCAAAAGCACATTAATATTTAAAAAACCAAATTTTCCCCGCTTCGCGGGAAGTTTAAACTTTCTCTTAGTTTTTCGATTTCAAATCAATTTTGCCATTCAATAGTTAAGGCATACATTTTAAATAAAACTACTATAAACACTATTAACCTTTTTTTATTAATGTTTAATAAACATGTTCAGACCTGTGCACGGTCTGAAAATGCCCCCCCCCCCGTTTTATTGGAGGATTTGCCCCCCCCCCGTTTTATTGCCCCCCCCCCCCGCCAAAAAATGAAAAAGTACCCTAAAAATATGACGCCATTTTTGACCTATGATGACGCCATCATCACGAATTTTTTGCAGTTTTTAGCCTATTTCAATGTATTTTAAGCCATTTTAGACCTATTTTTACCTTATTTCCGCTTTTTTTGTCCCTTTTTTCCCTTTTCCCTTCTTTTTTTCCTTTTTTTCTCTTTTTTTTTCTTTCCCCCCTGCTTGCCCCCCCCCCGTTTCAAAAAAGTTGCCCCCCCCGTGCTCCCCCCCCCCGTTTCGGAATCGCCCCCCCCGTTTTAACCCCGGGGGGCAGTGCACAGGTCTGCATGTTTTAAATGTATAGGAATAAAAAAACTTTAAATTTTATATTAATTATCATCTGGAATTAAAATTTCTAGTGTATTTTAGCGCCTTAAATTAAAAATTTCCCCCGGGGGGGCATTCTGCCCTCGGATCCCCTGACAAGAGGCTCTGCCCCTTGACCCCGCTGGAGGACTTTTGCCCCCCAGACCGCCCCCCCAAATGAACTCTTGGGCACGTTACTGGGTCAACGTAACCCGGGTTAAACAATAGTATATTCATATTTGAAAGCCAGAGTTAAGTCACTTTATTTAATTAAATAATATGTGCTATTTAAGTAGCTCTACAAAGGGTCAGGGTGATAAAATGTCAATCGGATTTTGGTTTTTACCTGAAGATAAACTTCCTGCCTTACCTCTAGGATAGGTAGGAAGGACACCTATATATAAGTTCATGTATGAATAGTCAGTGCTTGGCATAGATGAACACGGCCAAAAAGCTAAGGGAGGGGGGCGGGGGGGTGTTTACCCCGGGTAAATGACATTTCAAAATCTAGAAGGGGGGTCCTAGGGGGGGACCAACCCCCTTTTAGCTTTCTAGGGGGGATCGACCCGGGGTGGAAGATTTTGAAACCTAGAGGGGGGTCAGGTGGGGTCCAATTTGCGAAGCAAAATACTTTTAAACCATTAAAAGTTTAATAATAGTTTTTTATAAGAGAATACTACATTTTATTAAATAAAAAGCGATATTGAGGTATAAAAAGGGTGTAAAAATATGAATTTAATTTGTGTTAAAACTTCACGTTTTTGAAAGAAAATTTAGTATAAAAAAAGTATATACTTAAAATTTTCTCAAGAGGGGAGGGGGAAGTCAGATTTCAAAATCTAGACGGGGGTCAGGGGTAAAAAATTTGAAAATCAGAGGGGGGAGACTGGATTTTTTCAGAGGGGGGTTCCAAAATTTCGTTGCTAGTGGGGGGGTGGACCCCACCCTACCTACCCCCCTTGTTTATCTATGGTGCTTGGTGATATTTCCCTATTTTAAAAAAAAACTCCTGTATGGGCATTCGAATGACGTCTATGATATATATGGAAATACATGTAATTTGACACACGATCGTTATAATATTATTAAAATATCCTGGAAAGAAAGTACCTGGGCGTTTGCCGCCTCTTTGTTTGAACGAGGGACGCGCGCTTCGTGTTATTGTTTACCGAATAGCTAAACAACCAGAACAAGTCGCAATGAATAAGTCGGAATCTTTATATACCGATCCCCACTCGTCTACGACTCTTTATAAGCTTAAAGGCTTCCCAGCTTTACCGGTCACTGTCATTTTGATTCGATAGCGCTTGTGACTTCTTATGCGCTAATAACGCGGGGACTTAACGAGTCTTCCAGTTGGTTTCAGACATTTTCTTTGTATAAAACCGCCATTATGAGTCACAATTACGTGTCTTTTAGACCGATTCCACCGTGGCCACGCGGGGACACAATAAGTCCAAATCTTTACAAAATACACATTACTCCGACTAATTTTTACCTTTTAAACTGAGATATAAATATGTAGCGAGTCTCAGACACGCGGATTCCATACCGACTCTGACTCCTATTGGCCGAAGCCACGCGAGGACGTCGCCTCGCCCGGCCGAGGACCGACAGGGAGCTGGAATACCTGAGTTATATAAGCTCCGAGTCTATTTCGTCCTGTACTATTATGACAGAATAAGTCAAAATTGTCATTAAACACTAGCAATTGTGACTCTTTTTATCTTTAAACATCCAAATATTATAATACACGTTAGGAGTCAGAGTCACATTGATTTTATACCGATTTTGACTCATTTCTGCTTTGTGTCGTAGCAACGACGATTTTTGCAAAAAAAGTCAACGAAGAATTAAAAGCGACGGAGAATTAAGCGTGTTGTGCAATACAATATAACAATTCTTTGCGTTTATTGATTTATTTGCAGGAATGCAATGCGAGTCGCACAACGAAACAATGGCAAACTTACACTGTAACCAGTGAAGTTTTTAAAGGATTTTAATTTGACAATGACAACTAAAATTTTAATCGTCAAAAAAACAAATTTCTGTCTACGCTTCGCTGTTAGGTTTAATTAATAGTGCAGTCTTTTATAAAATGTGGTTGAGAACCTCAAATTTTTAATTTTTTTCATTAACAGTGTGGTGTGGTAATGACTTTTAAAACACAACAAACACCGAACACCCGTGCGTTTTTGCGTCCTAAAAATATGGCTGGCATGCCCCCCCCCCTCTTTCTCTCAAAGCTCGAAAGCAGTCCGGCCTGACCCCCTCCCCCCGAGCGAGGCTGCCCCCCTCACCCCCCTTCCTTCCGACCAATTTAGAAGTATAATTTTTAATTTACTGTCAAAACACGGTTTTTTAGTTTAAAACAGTGTTTAAATACACTTTTTAGGCCTAAATTGGCTGTTTAAATATATAAAACTCAATATTAGAACTAAAACCACTTAAATTATTAATTTAAAAAACCTTTATTAATAAATCGGACACCCCCCCCCTCGATCGGGGTCGACCCCCTCCCTAAAAAGGCAGGGGGTCATTCCATATCAAATCAACTGAAAAAACAACAAAATTTAACGCCCCATCTTCGATTTTGCGGAAACTTGGTATACTTGTAGACCCTATACCCAATAAGAAATATTTCAAATTTTAACCCCCAAAACCTTTTGGTTTTGAAGTTATGACCCCTTAAATTTGGGCTTTTGGTCTCAATTTTTACCGAACGTCCTATTTTTAAACAGGCATATTGGAATCATTAACAGCAATAACCCCTGCAACTGCAATATATATAATATCATTTGAAAGCTAATTGCAAGCTCTATCTGATGAAACTAAAATAAAAATACTGTTTGGGGCCAAAAAAAAGTTATAAGTGAAATATAAAACAGAATTGACAATAAAAAATTCATCATCACCAATTGTAATGATTTTTTACTGAGTAAAGGTAACACATTTGGGTACATGCATAGGTGGCCAGGGGGGTTGGGGGCCCATTCCCCACCCACATAGCCGACACCCCTTTCACCCGACCTTCGACGGCTCAGGGGGGGGGTCCACACCCCGGGGTGTGGAGGTTTTTGACCTCCAGGGGGGGGGGTCACACCCCGGGGGGTTTTTTGTGAAAAAAAGCACGGGGGGGGGGCTGCTGCCGGGTGTTTTTTTTTGACCAAATTGGTCAATTTTATGACCAAATTTGACCATTTTTTAAGCATTTTTTGGGATTGTCGGGGGGGGGGGGTGGTCAAAAATGGGCCTTAGGGGGGGGGGGGGGTCAGGGGTTCAAGGGGTCGATTGGGGGGGGGGGGTCAAAAATGGGCCTTAGGGGGGGGATAGGTCTCAGAGGCCGTAGGGGGGGGGGGTGACCCCCCCCCTTCGGTGACCTATGGTGGGGGGTTATATCCCCCAAAAATCCCGATTATAGCCGACACCCCCTCCCCTAAAATTTGGGGGTACCCCGCCCTGGGATCATTACATGTTAAATCAACAAATCGATTTCAGACCTGCGCACCGTCTGGAAATGCCCCCATCCGCTTTATTGGAGGATTTGCCCCCCCCCCGCCGCCAAAAAATGAAAAAAGTACCCTAAAATTATGACGCCATTTTTGATCTATGATGACGCCATCATCGCGAGTTTTTTGCAGTTCCCCCCCCCCAAAAAAAGCTATGGGGGTACGATACGAATCCCTCCCCTGGACCTGGAACGTGGAACCCACTCCTAGCTTTCAAAGGGCTATTTACTCGGGGTAGCCCCCCCCCTAGCTTGCCGGCCCATGGTCATGTCTGATTTCAATGTATTTTAAACCATTTTAGACCTATTTTTACCTTATTTTCGTTTTTTTGTCCCTTTCTTCCTTTTCCCCTTCTTTTTTTCTCCTTTTTTTCTCTTTTTCTTTCTTCCCTGCTTGCCTCCCGTTTCAAAAAAGTTGCCCCCCATGCCCCCTGTTTTGGAATTTCCCCCCTAATAAAACTCTGCGATTAACCGGGGGTAGTGCACAGGTCTGCGATTTAGCGCACCATCTTCGATTTTGCTGAAATTTGTATACTTGTAGACATAGGTGAGCACGGTCGGGGAAGCTAGGGGGGTGGTTACCTGGGGTAAATCGAATTTTGAATTCTAGGAGGGGGGGGGTCCGGCTCGGGCGTTGGTCCGGGGTGGGGGGGTTGAACCCCTTGGGGGGGGTTAAATCCGAGAAACGCAAAATCCCTTCGTTTTTTTTCTGGAGTGCATTTTACCCATATCGTTTTCGAGAAGGAAAAATCGGGTTAAAAACACTAATTTTAGGCAAAAAGCCCTATGCATTTTTGAGCTTTTTATTATCTTTGAACATTTCATTGACCTCAAAACTGGAGGGTAGAAATCCTTAAAGAATTTTTCTTCATTTTCCAAAATTGGAGGGGGGGTCTTTTTCTCCCCACCTGAGGGGGGGGGGTGGTCCCCCCTCCCCAGTTTTTAGGGGGGGGTTTAACCCCCCCCCCCCCCCCCCCCCCGCCCCCTTGGGGGGGCGAAATTTTGAAATCTAGAGGGGGTCAGGTGGGGTCCGGTGTCCAAAGCAAAACAGTTTTAAACCATAATAACTTTAATAACTGTTCTTTGTATAGTATGATACTACATTTTGTTGAATAAAAAGCCATATTCATGTATAAATAGGGTGTAAAAGCATGAATATGTGATGAAAATTCACGTTTTTGGAAGAAAATTTAGTATAAAAAAGGTACCTAAAATTTTCCCGAGGGGGGAGAGGGGGGGTCAAATTTCCAAAATCTAGAGGGGGGTCAGGGGTAAAAAATCCGGAAATTGGGGGGAGGGGGGCCTAGATTTTCTTCTAGGGGGGGGGGTCCCAAAATTTCGAGGTTAGGGACTTAGGGGGGGTGGACCCCACCCTGCCTTCCCCCCCTTTCTCACCTATGCTTGTAGACCCAATGCTCAATAAGAAATATTTCAAATTTTAAAACATTTTGGTTCCAAAGTTATGACCCGTTAAATTTGGGCTTTCGGGTCCAATTTCATTTCAACCGAATGTCCTATTTTCGAACAGGCATATTTGAATTATTAACAGCAATAACCCCTGAAATATATATATAATCATTTGAAAGCTAATTGCCAGCTCTATCTGATGAAAATGAAACTATAATTAAAAAACTGTTTGGGCCAAAAAAAGTTATAGTGAAATATAAAAAAAAATTGACAATAAAAAAATCATCATCGCCAATTTTAATGATTTTTTTACTGAGTAAAGATAACAGATTTGGGTACATGCAGTGGCGTACCCCAGGATTTCATTTCGGTGGGGCGGTCTGGGGGGGGTTAATACTAACCCTGAAGGGGGGTCTGGGGGGCGGCAGCCCCCAGAATGGAGGGGTCTGGGGGGCGAGAGCCCCCCAGCGGGGGTTAAAGAGTAGAGCCTTTTGCCAGGGGGTCCGGGGGGAGAAAATTTTTATTTAAGGCGCTAAATTACACTAGAAATTTTTATCTCCAGATGATACTTATTGCAAAATTTAAGGTTTTTTATATCTATACATTTAAAACATGTGTTTAAACGTTAATAAAAGGATAATAGTGTTTATAGTAGTTTTATTAAACATGTATGCCTTACTACTGGACGGGACAATCGCTTTAAAAGCAAAAAACTAATATAACTTGTAAATATAAACTACCCACTTAGCTAGGAAAATTTTGGTTTTTTGACTATTACTATTCTTATGGAAGGCATCAGGAATGTTTATGTATTAATATTAAAGAAAAAATTTTTCTCTCCTAAAATTTAAAAAATGTGAGGGCTTACGCCAAAATCCTTACGGAAATCCCTCACCAAAAATACCCGCTTCACCGGATTTTGGGAAGGGGGAATGGGCGGCCGCCCTCCCCCTCTCTGGGCACGCCATTGGGTACATGCATATAAAATTTCATGAGGGGAATTTGCCTCTATGGCTCACAATAAAGAAAAGAGTCATACTTACTTGTCAAAATTCAACAAGTTTCGTCAAATATTGACTATTTATAACACTTAACTAATACTTTACAACAAAAACCACCATGTTTAACAACAGTTTTTTTAATTTACTTATGAAGATAATATTTTGAACTACTTTTATCTCAAATTTAAGCTGCCCTGTTTCACTGTGTGGAGCAAAATTTGTAAAACAAAAATTGGTAGTTGGCCTTACTTTGAGCACATATTGGGAAAATTATGATAATTAACTGGATTTTACCTTTTTTTTATGTTAGCGATTGCAGTAAGGCATATTCCATTTCCTTTTGTGACAATTTGTAGCCTCTTTCACTCCGTCCAGCAATTTCTGGATCAACTTTTTGAATGATTAAGTTGCTTGGAACTCCTCCAATATCTGGATAGTGTGGAAATGAAAACAAACCAGAAGGTCCTTGTGGCTTAAAAAAACTCCATTTTACTTTCCCTTGCTCTTAATATACGATATAACTGAGGCTAAATACCATTATCCAAAATATTTCACTGTCACATAGCCTTTGAGTCAATTTGCAATTCAGTTGAAGTGTCTCCTTCATTAATTTTAACCAACCAGCCAGCATTTTGCCAGTGAGAATTCTTTCACTATTACACTGGTTTGCGATTGAGGGATAAATGCATGCAATCTTCTGGTTTCCCTTTATGGTGCATCGTGCATCCAAGTCTAAATCTTTCTTCCAAAACTCTAAATTTAGCATCATACTGTTCTTGTATTGTAAATTCAACAGTTATTAATGGAATATTCTAAGAAGCAAAGTTGTAGAGATCAAATGGAGACATTTGTTCATAATAAGGACGTTGCAGGCTGGCTTTAGCAGCCATTCTTTTAATAGTTCCTCCTACTCCATCACATGCCCCTTTCTCATGAGATGTAGCAAAAGTGTGCCACTCGGCTGGACATCCAAAATCGAGTTGATGGTTGAGTGCATACATGGGCACGGGGGGGGGGGGTTTAACCCCCCCCAAATTCTGAGAAGGGGGGTTTAACCCCCCCCCACTCAGAAGTGGGGGGAGCAAAGATTAACCCCCAATTTCGGAAAAATGAAGAAAAAAAATGTCTTTAAAATGACTTCTAACTGCCTCCAAACTTAAGTTTTGAGGACAAAATGAATGTTTTAAGCAATAAAAAGCTCAAAAATGCAATAAAAAGGGCTTTTTGACCTTAAATTAGCGTTTTTTACCTATTTTTCCTTCAAAATCGAAAAACGATAGGGGTAAAATGCACTCCAGAAAAAAAACGATATGGGTATTTTGCGTTTCTCGGATTTTAACCCCCCCCCCCTCTAATTCGGGGTTTAACCCCCCCACTCCGGACCAACTTGCCGATGTATGGTTGAGTGAGTTGCCGCCAGCCTGCAATGCCCTTATTATAAACAAATAATGTCTCCACTTGATCACTACAATTTTGCTTCCCAGAATATTCCATCAAACACTGTTGAATTTACAACACAAGAACAGTATGATGCTGAATTTTGAGTTCTGAAAGAAAGATTTAGACTTGGGTGCACGATGCACCATAAAAGGAACGCAAAGACTGCATGCATTTATCCCTCAATATAATCGCAAACCAGTGTAATAGTGAAAGAATTCTCGCTGGCAAAAGCCGGCCGGTTGATTAAAATTAACGAAGGAGACACTTCAACTGAATTGGAAATTGACAGTGAAATATTTGGGACAATGGTATTTAGCCTCAATTTTATAAGTAGATTCAGGAGCAAAGGAAAGTAAAATTGAGTTTTTTGAAGCAACAAGAACCTTCTGGTTCATTTTAATTCCCACACTATCCAGATATTGGAGTAGTTCTGAGCAACTCAATCATTCAAAAAGTTGATCCAGAAATTTCTAGACGCAGTGGAAGAAGCTACAAACTGTAATTGTTGAAGAAACTCGTTGAATTTAAACAAGTCAGTATGACTCTTTTCTTTATTGTGAGCCATAGAGGCAAATTATGCTTATGAAATTTTATATGCATGTACCCATAGGCGGGCAGCTTCCTGGATTTTGGGGGTATACCCGACTCCCGAAATTTGGAGGGGTGTCCCAAAAATTTTTTTGGGGTATACCTCAAATACCCTATTTTTAGCGTTTTTGTTACTGGGACCCCCAAATTTTAGCTGTCCTGTCCGGGGTACGAGTGGCGTGCCCAGGATTTCATTTCAGGGGGGCCGTCTGGGGAGGGGTAAATATGAACCCTGAAAGGGGTCTGGGGGCGGCAGCCCCCAGTAATGGGGGTGTGGGGGCCAGAGCCCCCCAGCGGGGTCAAGGGGCAGAGCCCCTTGTCAGGAGGGGGGTCCGGGAGGCAGAATGCCCCCCCCCCTCCCGGGGGGGGGAGAAAATTTTTAATTTAAGGCGCTAAAATCCACTAGAAATTTTAATTCCAGATAATACTTATCACAAAATATAAGGTTTTTTATACCTGTATATACATTTAATTTAAAACAGGTGTTTAAAACGTTAATAAAAGATTAATAATGTTTATAGTAGTTTGATTTAACATACATGCCTTAACTGTTGCACGGCATAATTATTTATATTATAACCAGACCTGTGCACGGTCTGAAAATTCCCTCCCTGTTTTAATGAAGGATTTGGCCCCCCCGTTTTATTGCCCCCCTCCCCGCCAAAAAATGAAAAAGTACCCTAAAATTATGACGCCATTTTTGACCTATGATGACGCCATCATCGCAAATTTTTTGCAGTTTTTAGCCTATTTCAATGTATTTTAAGCTATTTTAGAGCTATTTTACCTTATTTTCGCTTTTTTTGTCCCTTTTTCCCTTTTCTCTTCTTTTTTTCTCTTTTTTCTCCTTTTTTTCTCTTTTTTTTCTTTCCCCCCTGCTTGCCCTCCCGTTTTATTGCCCCCCCCCCGTTTCAAAAAAGTTGCCCCCCCGTTTTGGAATTGCCCCCCCCCGTTTTAACCCCGGGGGGGCAGTGCAAAGGTCTTGATAACTAAAATTAATTTCTCTCTCAAAATTGAAAAAACGTAAGGGTCCCCCATTAAGGAAATCCAGCTTTGCCGGATTTCGGGGGGGCGCCCCTCTCTGGACACGCCACTGGCACGGGGGGCAATTTTTTAAAACAGGGAGGGGGACAATAAAACGGGGGGCAAGCAGGGGAGAAAAAGAAAAAAGAAGAAAAAAGAAGGAAAAAAAAGGGACATAAAAAGGCTAAATTTAGTTAAAATAGCTCTAAAATGGCTTAAAAAACATTAAAATAGGCTAAAAACTGCAAAAATTTTGCGATGATGGCGTCATAGTAGGTCAAAAATGGCGCCATACTTTTTGGGTACTTTCTTTTTTGGCACGGGGCAATAAAACAGGGGGCACAGCCGCTAATAATCCAGGGGAGGGAGCATTTTCAGACCGCGCACAGGTCTGTACATTGTCAGCAAAATGGTTTAAAATCTTTGAAAACGACAACAATTATAAGGACGCCTATTTTGATTTGTTATAAAACAGACAATTTTAACAGAATTAAGTTTCAAACTGTGATCTTGGCTTGACAGTTGACCACAGTTTTTATGATAATATTGTTTACCGTTCATTGCTTTGCGCCAATGTGACCATACCAGCCGTATTATTAAAACCGTTAAAAAAAAACTTACTTTTTCTTTTGCTCGATTGGTGTTTGTGCTCTTGAACGCTGCCATTTGGGCTAATCAATCAACTAAAATATTACTAATCCAAAAATAAGGTGCAACCTAAATTCTGATAAATTGTATGATTTTTTTTTGTTTTTTTTTAGTTTGATTACCAGAACTCCAATTTAGAAAATCATCTACCACTAATCATTTATTCATCAGTGTCAAGAAATTTGTGATATATTTTGTTGGAAATACTTACTACAAAATACTCTAAAAAATATTGGATTGACCTGACGTTTACACCGTTTGCGCCTTATTTTTGGATTAGTAATATTTTAGTTGATTGATTAGCCCAAATGGCAGCGTTCAAGAAGCACACCAATCGAGCAAAAGAAAAAGTAAGTTTTTTTTAACGGTTTTAATAATACGGCTGGTATGGTCACATTGGCGCAAAGCAATTAACGGTAAACAATATTATCATAAAAACTGTGGTCAACTGTCAAGCCAAGATCACAGTTTGAAACTTTATTCTGTTAAAATTGTCTGTTTTATAACAAATCAAAATAGGCGTCCTTATAATTGTTGTCGTTTTCAAAGATTTTAAACCATTTTGCTGACAATGTACAGACCTGTGCGCGGTCTGAAAATGCTCCCTCCCCCGGATTATTAGCGGCTGTGCCCCCTGTTTTATTGCCCCGTGCCTCTACCTCCCCCCGCTCAAAAAAGAAAGTACCCAAAAAGTATGGCGCCATTTTTGACCTACTATGACGCCATCATCACAAAATTTTTGCAGTTTTTAGCCTATTTTAATGTTTTTTAAGCCATTTTAGAGCTATTTTAACTAAATTTAGCCTTTTTATGTCCCTTTTTTTCCTTCTTTTTTCTTCTTTTTTTTTCTCCCCTGCTTGCCCCCCGTTTTATTGTCCCCCTCCCTGTTTTAAAAAATTGCCCCCCCCCGTGCCAGTGGCGTGTCCAGAGAGGGGCGCCCCCCCCGAAATCCGGCAAAGCTGGATTTTTTTCGTAATGGGGGACCCTTACGTTTTTTGAATTTTGAGAGAGAAAATAATTATAGTTATAAAGCCCTGTGCACGGCCCCCCCGGGGTTAACACGGGGGGGGGCAATTCCAAAACGGGGGGGCAACTTTTTTGAAACGGGGGGGGCCATAAAACGGGGGGGGGGGCAAGCAGGGGGAAAGAAAAGAGAGAAAAAAAAGGAGAAAAAAAGAGAAAGAAAAGAAGGGAAAAGGGAAAAAAGGGACAAAACAAGCGGAAATAAGGTAAAAATAGGTCTAAAATAGCTTAAAATACATTGAAATAGGCTAAAAACTGCAAAAAATTTGCGATGATGGCGTCATCATAGGTCAAAAATGGCGTCATATTTTTAGGGTACTTTTTCATTTTTTGGCGGGGGGGGGGGCAATAAAACGGGGGGGGGGCAAATACACCAAAAAAACGGGGGGGGCATTTTCAGACCGTGCACAGGTCTGGTTATAATATAAATAATTATGCCGTGCAACAGTTAAGGCATGTATGTTAAATCAAACTACTATAAACATTATTAATCTTTTATTAACGTTTTAAACACCTGTTTTAAATTAAATGTATATACAGGTATAAAAAACCTTATATTTTGTGATAAGTATTATCTGGAATTAAAATTTCTAGTGGATTTTAGCGCCTTAAATTAAAAATTTTCTCCCCCCCCCCGGGAGGGGGGGCATTCTGCCTCCCGGACCCCCCTCCTGACAAGGGGCTCTGCCCCTTGACCCCGCTGGGGGGCTCTGGCCCCCACACCCCCTATTACTGGGAGGCTGCCGCCCCCAGACCCCTTTCAGGGTTCATATTTACCCCTCCCCAGACGGCCCCCCCGAAATGAAATCCTGGGCACGCCACTCGTACCCCGGACAGGACAACCCCCTAAAAATTGGGGGTCCCAGTACTAAAAACGCTAAAAATAGGGTATTTGAGGTATACCCCAAAAAAATTTTTGGGACACTCCTCCAAATTTCGGGAGTTGGGTATACCCCCCAAAATCCAGGAAGCTGCCCGCCTATGGGTACATGCATATAAAATTTCATAAGCATAATTTGCCTCTATGGCTCACAATAAAGAAAAGAGTCATACTGACTTGTTTAAATTCAACGAGTTTCTTCAACAACTACAGTTTGTAGCTTCTTCCACTGCGTCTAGAAATTTCTTCTGGATCAACTTTTTGAATGATTGAGTTGCTCAGAACTACTCCAATATCTGGATAGTGTGGGAATTAAAATGAACCAGAAGGTTCTTGTTGCTTCAAAAAACTCAATTTTACTTCCCTTTGCTCTGAATCTACTTATAAAATTGAGGCTAAATACCATTGTCCCAAATATTTCACTGTCAATTTCCAATTCAGTTGAAGTGTCTCCTTCGTTAATTTTAATCAACCGGCCGGCTTTTGCCAGCGAGAATTCTTTCACTATTACACTGGTTTGCGATTATATTGAGGGGTAAATGCATGCAGTCTTTGCGTTCCTTTTATGGTGCATCGTGTACCCAAGTCTAAATCTTTCTTTCAGAACTCGAAATTCAGCATCATACTGTTCTTGTGTTGTAAATTCAACAGTGTTTGATGGAATATTCTGGGAAGCAAAATTGTAGTGATCAAGTGGAGACATTATTTGTTTGTAATAAAGGCATTGCAGGCTGGCGGCAACTCACTCAACCATACATGGGCAAGTTGGTCCGGAGTGGGGGGGGGTTAAACCCCAAATTAGGGGGGGGGGGTTAAAATCCGAGAAACGCAAAATACCCATATCGTTTTTTTTCTGGAGTGCATTTTACCCATATCGTTTTTCGATTTTGAAGGAAAAATAGGTAAAAAACGCTAATTTAAGGTCAAAAAGCCCTTTTTATTGCATTTTTGAGCTTTTTATTGCTTAAAACATTCATTTTGTCCTCAAAACTTAAGTTTGGAGGCAGTTAGAAGTCATTTTAAAGACATTTTTTTTCTTCATTTTTCCGAAATTGGGGGGGGGTTAACTTTTTCTCCCCCCCCCACTTCTGAGTGGGGGGGGTTAAACCCCACTTCTCAGAATTTGGGGGGGGGTTAACCCCCCCCCCCCGTGCCCATGTATGCACTCAACCATCAACTCGATTTTGGATGTCCAGCCGAGTGGCACACTTTTGCTACATCTCATGAGAAAGGGGCATGTGATGGAGTAGGAGGAACTATTAAAAGAATGGCTAAAGCCAGCCTGCAACGTCCTTATTATAAACAAATGTCTCCATTTGATCTCTACAACTTTGCTTCTTAGAATATTCCATTAATAACTGTTGAATTTACAATACAAGAACAGTATGATGCTAAATTTAGAGTTTTGGAAGAAAGATTTAGACTTGGATGCACGATGCACCATAAAAGGAACGCAAAGACTGCATGCATTTATCCCTCAATCGCAAACCAGTGTAATAGTGAAAGAATTCTCACTGGAAAATTCTGGCTGGTTGGTTAAAATTAATGAAGGAGACACTTCAACTGAATTGCAAATTGACTCAAAGGCTATGTGACAGTGAAATATTTTGGATAATGGTATTTAGCCTCAGTTATATCAGTATATTAAGAGCAAGGGGAAGTAAAATGGAGTTTTTTTAAGCCACAAGGACCTTCTGGTTCATTTTCATTCCCACGCTATCCAGATAGTGGAGTAGTTATGAGCAACTCTATCATTCAAAAAGTTGATCCAGAAATTGCTGGACGCAGTGAAACTTGGAAGAAGCTACAAACTGTCACAAAAGGAAATGGAATATGCCTCACAGCAATCGCTAACATAAAAAGGGTAAAATCCAGTTTATGATCATAAATTTTCCCAAGATGTGCTCAAAATAAGGCTGACTACCAATTTTTGTTTTATAAATTTTGTTCCACACAGTGAAACAGGGCAGCTTAAATTTGAGATAAAAGTAGTTCAAAATATTATCTTGATAAGTAAATTAAAAAACTGTTGTTAAACATGATGGTTTTTGTTCTAAAGTATGAGTGAAGTGTTTTAAGTCAATATTTGACGAAACTTGCTGAATTTTGACAAGTTAGTATGACTTTTTTCTTTATTGTGAGCCATAGAGGCAAATTCCGCTCGTGAAATTTTATATGCATGTACCCAGTGGCGTGCCCAGAGAGGGGGGGGGCGGTCGCCCATTCCCCCTTCCCAAAATCCGGCGAAGCGGGAATTTTTCGTAAGGGATTTCCGTAAGGATTTTTTCGTAAGCCCTCACATTTTTTAAATTTTAGGAGAGAAAAATTTTTTCTTTAATATTAATACATAAACCTTCCTGATGCCTTCCAAAAGCATAGTAATAGTCAAAAAACCAAAATTTTCCCCGCTGCGTGGGTAGTTTATATTGACAATTTATCTTAGTTTTTTGCTTTTAAAGCAATTGTCCCGTTCAGTAGTAAGGCATACATGTTTAATAAAACTACTATAAACACTATTATCCTTTTATTAACGTTTAAACACATGTTTTAAATGTATAGATATAAAAAACCTTAAATTTTGCAATAAGTATCATCTGGAATAAAAATTTCTAGTGTAATTTAGCGCCTTAAATTAAAAATTTTCTCCCCCCCGGACCCCCTGGAAAAAGGCTCTACTCTTTAACCCCGGTGGGGGGCTCTCGCCCCCCAGACCCCTCCATTTCTGGGGGCTGCCGCCCCCCAGACCCCCCTTCAGGGTTAGTATTAACCCCCCCTCAGACCGCCCCCCGAAATGAAATCCTGGGTACGCCACTGCATGTACCCAAATCTGTTATCTTTACTCAGTAAAAAAATCATTAAAATTGGCGATGATGATTTTTTTATTGTCAATTGTTTTTTATATTTTACTATAACTTTTTTTGGCCCAAACAGTTTTTTAATTATAGTTTCATTTTCATCAGATAGAGCCGGCAATTAGCTTTCAAATGATTATATATATATGTCAGGGGTTATTGCTGTTAATAATTCGAATATGCCTGTTCGAAAATAGGACATTCGGTTGAAATGAAATCGGACCCGAAAGCCCAAATTTAACGGGTCATAACTTTGGAACCAAAATGTTTTAAAATTTGAAATATTTCTTATTGAGCATTGGGTCTACAAGCATAGGTGAGAAAGGGGGGGAAGGCAGGGTGGGGTCCACCTCCACCCCCCCCCCCCTAACCTCGAAATTTTGGCCCCCCCCCTAGAAGAAAATTTAGGGGCTCCCCTCCCCCCAAATTTCCGAATTTTTTACCCCTGACCTCCCTCTAGATTTTGAAATTTGACCCCCCCTCTCCTCTCGGGAAAATTTTAGGTACCTTTTTTATACTAAATTTTCTTCCAAAAACGTGAATTTTCATCACATATTCATGCTTTTACACCCTATTTATACATGAATATGGCTTTTTATTCAACAAAATGTAGTATCATACTATACAAAGAACAGTTATTAAAGTTATTATGGTTTAAAACTGTTTTGCTTTGGACACCGGACCCCACCTGACCCCCTCTAGATTTCAAAATTTCGCACCCCGGGTCGACCCCCCCTAAAAAACTAAGGGGGGTCCGGACCCCCTGGGACCCCCCCTCCTAGAATTCAAAATTCGATTTACCCCAGGTAACCACCCCCCTAGCTTCCCCGACCGTGCTCACCTATGTCTACAACTATCCAAAGTTCAGAAAAATCGAAGATCGGGCGCTAAATAGCAGACCTGTGCACTACCCCCGGTTACTCCGCAGAGTTTTATAGGGGGAGGGAATTTCACGAAACAGGGGGGCATGGGGGGCAACTTTTTTGAAACGGGAGGCAAGCAGGGAAGAAAGAAAAAAAGAGAAAAAAAGGAGAAAAAAAAGAAGGGGAAAAGGAAGAAAGGGACAAAAAACGAAAATAAGGTAAAAATAGGTCTAAAATGGTTTAAAATACATTGAAATCAGACATGACCATGGGCCGGCAAGCTAGGGAGGGGGGCTACCCCGAGTAAATGGCCCTTTGAAAGCTAGGAGTGGGTTCCACGTTCCAGGTCCAGGGGAGGGATTCGTATCGTACCCCCCATAGCTTTTGGGGGGGGGAAACTGCAAAAACTCGCGATGATGGCGTCATCATAGATCAAAAATGGCGTCATAATTTTAGGATACTTTTTTCATTTTTTGGCGGCGGGGGGGGGCAAATCCTCCAATAAAGCGGATGGGGGCATTTCCAGACGGTGCGCAGGTCTGAAATCGATTTGTTGATTTAACATGTAATGATCCCAGGGCGGGGTACCCCCAAATTTTAGAGGAGGGGGTGTCGGCTATAATCGGGATTTTTGGGGGGATATAACACCCCCAAACCAGTAGGTCACCGAAGGGGGGGGGGGTAGGGGGGGGTCACCCCCCCCTACGGCCTCTGAGACCTCATCCCCCCCCTAAGGCCCATTTTTGACCCCCCCCCCCATTCGACCCCTTGAACCCCTGACCCCCCCCCCCCTAAGGCCCATTTTTGACCACCCCCCCACCGACAATCCCAAAAAAAACTTAAAAAATGGTCAAATTTCGTCAAAAAATTGTCAATTTTGGTCAAAGAAAAAAACACCCCCGGGTGTCGACCACCCCCCCCCCCCCTGCTTTTTTTTCAAAAAAAACACCCCGGTGCTAACCCCCCCCCCTGGAGGTCAAAAGCCTCCACCACCCCGGGTGTGGACCCCCCCCTTGAGGCGTCGAAGGTCGGTGAACTAACCCCCCCAACCCCCCTGGCCACCTATGCATGTACCCTAATGTGTTACCTTTACTCTAGTAAAAAATCATTACAATTGGTGATGATGAATTTTTTATTGTCAATTCTGTTTTATATTTCACTTATAACTTTTTTTTGGCCCCAAACAGTATTTTTTATTTTAGTTTCATCCGATAGAGCTTGCAATTAGCTTTCAAATGATATTATATATATTGCAGTTGCAGGGGTTATTGCTGTTAATTATTCTCAATATGCCTGTTTAAAATAATAGGACGTTCGGTAAAAATTTAGACCAAAAGCCCAAATTTAAGGGGTCATAACTTCTAAAACCAAGGTTTTGGGGGTTAAAATTTGAAATATTTCTTATTGGGTATAGGGTCTACAAGTATAACGAGTTTCCGCAAAATCCAAGATGGGGCGTTAAATTTTGTTGTTTTTTCCAGTTGATTTGATATGGAATGACCCCTGCCTCTTCAGGGAGGTAGACAACCCGATCGGGGGGGTGGTGTGGCATTTATTAACAAAGGTTTTTTAAATTAATAATTTAAGTGGTTTTCAGTTTCCCAACATCCAATTTGATTTTTGAACATGCCAATTTAGGCCTAAAAAGTGTATTTAAACACTGTTTTTTTTAAACTAAAAAACGTGTTTTGACAGCTAAATTAAAAATTATACTTCTAAATTGGTCGGAAGGAAGGGGGGTGAGGGGGGCAGCCTCGCTAGGGGGAGGGGTCAGGCCGGACTGCTTTCGAGCTTTGAGAGAAAGAGGGGGTGGGGGGCATGCCAGCCATATTTTTAGGACGCAAAAACGCACGGGTGTTTGGTGTTTGTTGTGTTTTAAAAGTCATTACCACACCACACTGTTAATGAAAAAAATTAAAAATTTGAGTTTCTCAACCACATTTTATAAAAAACTGCACTATTAATTAAACCTAACAGCGAAGCGTAGACAGAAATTTGTTTTTTGACGATTAAAATTTTAGTTGTCATTGTCAAATTAAAATCCTTTAGAAACTTCACTGGTTACAGTGTAAGTTTGCCATTGTTTCGTTGTGCGACTCGCATTGCATTCCTGCAAATAAATCAATAAACGCAAAGAATTGTTATATTGTATTGCACAACACGCTTAATTCTCCGTCGCTTTTAATTCTCCGACTTTTTTTGCAAAAATCGTCGTTGCTACGACACAAAGTAGAAATAAGTCACAATCGGTATAAAATCAATGTGACTCTGACTCCTAACGTGTATTATAATATTTGGATGTTAAAAGATAAAAAGAGTCACAATTGCTAGTGTTTAATGACAATTTTGACTTATTCTGTCATAATAGCACAGGACGAAATAGACTCGGAGCTTATATAACTCAGGTATTCCAGCTCCCTGTCGGTCCTCGGCCGGGCGAGGCGACGTCCTCGCGTGGCTTCGGGCAACAGGAGTCAGAGTCGTTATGAAATCCGCGTGTCTGAGACTCGCTACATATTTATATCTCAGTTTGAAAGGTAAAAATTAGTCGGAGTAATGTGTAATTTGTAAAGATTTGGACTTATTGTGTCCCCGCGTGGCCACGGTGGAATCGGTCTAAAAGACACGTAATTGTGACTCATAATTGCGGTTTTACACAAAGAAAAAGTTTGAAACCAACTGGAGGACTCGTTAAGTCCCCGTGTTACTAGCGCATAAGAAGTCACAAGCGCTAAAAAATCAAAATGACAGGGACCGGTAAAGCTGGGAAGCTTTTAAGCTTATAAAGAGTCGTAGACGAGTGGGGATCGATATATAAAGATTCCGACTTATTCATTGCGACTTGTTCTGGTTGTTTAGCTATTCGGTAAACAATAACACGAAGCGCGCGTCCCTCGTTCAAACAAAGAGGCGGCAAACGCCCAGGTACTTTCTTTCCAGGATATTTTAATAATATTATAACGATCGTGTGTCAAATTACATGTATTTCCATATATATCAATCATAGACGTCATTCGAACGCCCATACAGGAGTTTTTTTTAGAATAGGGAAATATCACCAAGCACCATAGATAAACAAGGGGGGTAGGTAGGGTGGGGTCCACCCCCACTAGCAACGAAATTTTGGAACCCCCCTCTGAAAAAATCCAGTCTCCCTCTGATTTTCGAATTTTTTACCCCTGACCCCCGTCTAGATTTTGAAATCTGACTTCCCCCTCCCCTCTTGAGAAAATTTTAAGTATATACTTTTTTATACTAAATTTTCTTTCAAAAACGTGAAGTTTTAACACAAATTAAATTCATGTTTTTACACCCTTTTTATACCTCAATATCGCTTTTTATTTAATAAAATGTAGTATTCTCTTATAAAAAACTATTATTAAACTTTTAATGGTTTAAAAGTATTTTGCTTCGGAAATTGGACCCCACCTGACCCCATAGGTGTTTTTGATCGGGTCCACCCCCGAGTGGAAGGCCAAAATTTTTTAGGGGGGTTCAGGGGGGTCCGGACCCTTCTGGCTTTTTAGGGGGGGGGTCGACCCCGGGTGCGAGATTTCAAATTTAGGGGGGTCAGGGGGTTCCAATTTTTTATCAAAATTTTGTTAACTCAATAATTTAAGTGTTTTTAGGTCTAATATTGAATGTTATGTATTAAAACATCCCATGTATGCCTAAAAAGTTATTTAAAAAATGTTTTTATCTAAAAACCCATGTTTTTGACAGTAAATAAAAAAATATAATTCCAAATTTGTCGGTAAGGGGGGGGGGGAGGGGGTCAGCATCGCTAGGGGGGGGGGGGTCAGGCCGGACCGCTCTCGAGCTTGGGGGGGGGGGGGGGGGGGGGGGCCTCTGAATTTTTTTCAGGGGGGGGGGGGGGTCCAAAATTTTAGCTCTAGGGGGAGGGGGGCGGGGTGGGCCCCTCTGTCCCCCCCAAAACACCTATGCCCGACCCCCTCTCTAGGTTTCAAAATCTTCCACCCCGGTCCAATCCCCCCTAGAAAGCTAAAAGGGGGTTCGTCCCCCCCTCAGGACCCCCATTCTAGATTTTGAAAGGTCATTTACCCGGGGTAAACACCCCCCCGCCCCCCTCCCTTAGCTTTTTGGCCGTGTTCATCTATGCCAAGCACTGGCTATTCATACATGAACTTATATATAGGTGTCCTTCCTACCTATCCTAGAGGTAAGGCAGGAAGTTGTCTTCAGGTAAAAACCAAAATCCGATTGACATTTTATCACCCTGACCCTTTGTATAGCTACTTAAATAGCACATATTATTTAATTAAATAAAGTGACTTAACTCTGGCTTTCAAATATGAATATACTTTTGTTTAACCCGGGTTACGTTGACCCAGTAACGTGCCCAAGAGTTCATTTCGGGGGGGGGGGCGGTCTGGGGGGCGAGAGTCCTCCAGCGGGGTCAAGGGGCAGAGCCTCTTGTCAGGGGGTCTGAGGGCAGAATGCCCCCCGGGGGGGAATTTTTAATTTAAGGCGCTAAAATAACTAGAAATTTTAATTCCAGATAATAATTAATATAAAATTTAAAGTTTTTTTATACCTATACATTTAAAACTTGTTTATTAAACATTCATAAAGAATGGTAAATAGTGTTTATAGTAGTTTTATTTAAAATGTATGCCTTAGCTATTGAATGGCAAAATTGATTTGAAATCGAAAAACTAAGAGAAAGTTTAAACTTACAGCGAAGCAGGGAGAACTCAGGTTTTTTAGATATTAATGTGCTTTTGAAATGTATCAGGAAAGTTTCTGTACTAACCCTCAGAAAAAAAAAACTGTTCTCTC
>JASAMX010035193.1:0-20998 GCA_030248175.1 Microlaimidae sp. YZB2_3 | reverse complement strand
TTTTGTTGATTATTGTTAAAAATGAAAAAATCTTGAGCTTTTATATTTGTTTTATTATGAATAATTTTATAACACCGTGTTAGATCAAAAAGACTTTGGCGTTCTTACAACTTTGACAGGTTTTAAAATTTTGATCTGTTTTTATAATAAACATAGGGAACATTGTTTAAATAGCCTTCTTCTACAGTTTTTTTGAACACTTTCAATAATAATTACATCAAATCTTAGCGTCATCAGCAAAGAAGCGAAGAGAGTAATATCAAATTTCTGCACTGTTTCCAACAAATCATTAATATAAATAAAAAAGATCTAAGTACAAAATAAAAAAGATCTAAGTACAAAGCCTTGTGGAACTGGGCTTTTGACTTCCCGAAAAAAGATTCATTTCTAACTATTTCATCCAGATTCATTTCTAACTATTTTCATATTTCTGCCTATCAAAAATACTTCAATCCATTCCAAAAATCTTCTATTTACACCGAGTTTATTCAACTTAAAAATTAATTTTTTGTGAGAAACTTTATCAAACGCTTTTGCATTTTTTTATATTTTAATGAAAGAGTTCAGTTGTTTAATCTTTCTAGGAGCACTGTTTTAGTTGAACTTTTAGGCGTAAAGCCGTGCTGGCTGGCACCTCGCAAAATATTTATAAAAAACGTCAAAAGTTCATTTTTAACCAAACTTTCTATTATTTTACACACGTTTGAAATCATAAAACTGGACGATAGTTATTTGGGTTACCTTTTGTACCTTTTTAAATCAAGGTAAAACAAAAGCAGTTTGCCAGTTTTTTGGTAAAATTCCCAAATTTTAAACATTTTTGAAAAATTTTTGACAAAAGATCAGCAACTTCAACAGCAAGTAGTTTAAGAAGAAAAGCTGTTAAACCATCTGGCGTTCGAAATATTATTATTATTAAATAATTTTTTAATCGCTTAAACAACATTCTTCACCTCGAAAAACAATATTTTCTATATTTGTTTCCGTTCTTAGTGTGATTTAAGGCAGACTTCCATAATCTTCAGTGAACACGAAACTAAAATAATTAGCAAAGAGTTATGCTTTTTCCCCACCGTTTGTTGTACAAGAAGTATCATGGTTTTTTTAAAGGAGGTATTTAAAAAAACAGCACTAAAATCAGAGTTTATTTCTTTTCAAGTCTGAAAAAAAACATTGTTACTCTGTGTCACCGTGTTATAAAGTTGCGCTAATGTTTACTGAAATAAAATACATTGCAATTTTTTTGTGACTTTATTTTGGTTTGTGTAAGATAAATCATTAACTTTAAAAAAATTTTAATTTTTCCAGGTGCTGCTGGGTAATGATTAAAACACAAAAATATATCTTAAATTTTTTCTTTGGTGCATTTAAAAACGTCAAAAAGTGCTAAAATCTTTTTATTGACTCTATTTAATTTGTCGTTAAATTTCATTTTTATTATTAAATATGTGCATAAACTCTTCAATGATCTTTACAGTATAAAGCGTTTGATTAAATTATAGTTGAGTCTGAAAAAAATTAAAATTTATAATGATATTTTTCTGTGATGAAAAACCTGAAAAAATGAGCGGCTTAACTACTATTACTTCGGTTAAAATAAAATCAGATTTACCTCTAAAAATCTAGTAGAATGTGATTTTATTATTTTTTTAAACCTGGTTTAAATATTACGATCTTTGCTACTTTGTTCGCCAATGTTTACTTTAAAAATGATTAAAGCAAAATTATAGTTATCTATTTGTGTAACCTTGAAAACTTTTATAAAACAAATAGAAGTCAGTAAACGCAAAACAAACGCTTGAGGAGGTTTATTTTCCTATGATAGAAAAAAAAACAAAAAATAAGATTTTTAGGCACCTTGCACTGAAACTAGGTTTATACATGAATTATGCAATATACATAAGCGTCACCATAATGGATAATTACAGTATCTCCTACTTATCTCTCGTAGTATGCAGATCAACCCTCGAAAGCGCGCGACGTTTTAGTTGATCCGTCGGATCAACCGATCGGTTGATTTGCATACTACGAAAGATAAGTAGGAGATACGGTAATTATCCATTATGGTGACGCTTATGTACATTGCATAGGGTAGTGCATTTAATTTCGGCACTTTTCCCAATTGGGCATTTTTGATTTTGGACTATATCTTTGGTAATCCTGGACAAAATACGACGTTTGATAGCTCAAATGAGAGCTAATTATATGTAGATGACTGTCGTGAGCTTTTTATTTGTTATGTTATGATATTTTCATGTGAAATTATGTGATTTATAAAAAATAAATTTGTTACTCGTTTTTAAAACATGGGCATTTCATGATTACGCAATAAATTGGTTTAAAAATTAAACTGTCCTGGTAAAATTTAGTCTATTTTCCGAATTTTTAGTCACCGTGGTTCTACGTTGCGTCTGTGGTGAGCAATCGTTATAAAATAAAATAGTGTAATTTCGGCACTCATCTGCTGTAGGTAAAAACGGATTGAATTAAGTGGTCGGGTGTTATATTGTAGTTGTAAATAGTTAAAAGTCAACGTTGATATGTGTAGGGGTCAAAGCACTGCACTTAAACTCGATTAAGAGGGTCCTTTTAAAAAGTGCTGAAATGAAATGCACTTTTTTTCCAAATTTTGCTCATTTTGATACCATTTGGCATTTTAGCAGTAACTTTTTGCCAGTTACACGTTGAACATCAAGTAGAAGCTTAAATTAAAGAAAACTGTCTGAAGATAATGATAGGCTTTTAAATTTTTGAAAATGATGATTTTTTTACTGAGAAACAATCGATTGTTTGTAAAGTGCCGAAATTAAATGCATATATTTAATTTCGGCAATTTTCCATTTTTTTAAAAACTGATTTAATTAAGTAAAAAAAATACTTTCGTACAGTTAAACTTTCGTGACGCAACGCAGTATCGTGAAAGCTTCAAAATGAGCTATCAAACATGAAAATCGGGCCACACAATGAAAAGTTACATCGGAAAAACAAAAAAGTGCCGAAATTAAATGCACTACCCTACTTCATGTATAAACCCAGTTCCAGTGCAAGAAGCCTATAAAATTACCTTAGTATTTCATAAGTTTCATTTATTTCATAAGTTTTAGAATTATTTTCAATTGAAACTGAACATTTGTTTATTAATTGAGCTATGTGCTTTGAAATTCACTAAAAGTATTCATTTTAGATTATTCCCATGAATTTTTAAAACAAGAATGCACTGGGAAAAATGGATTTTACACACATGCCAACTGTTATTTTATAAAAGAAAGCCCAACGGCAATCAGTTGGGACCAGATTTTTGACATTTGCGCTCAGGACCAAGCCGTTCCCGGAGTAATCTACAAGCCAGAAGTCGACGGCAATAATTTTGTCGGATACTTTACGCAACAAGTACTAATGAACCTTTTTAAGGCTCCTACTTTTTTTAAATTTAATTAGTTTATATCTTAGATATAAAGTTTTGCATAATTTGATTGTCTTGTGTACTTTCTAAATAAAATTCTGTGTACAATTGTATTAAAATAATAATGAAAAACGAACAAAATCTGGAACTGCTTGATATGAACAAAATATACATGGTATTTTTATTTGTACAAAATTTTTATTTTATAAAATAAAACACTAAATAATCTTTCTGATTTTTGAAATTAACATATGCACCTTTAAAGTAAGGTACTTAACTGGCATTAAGTACATTTTAATCTTTTGTCTTCAGATTTTGTTTCCATCGCTCACAGGCTTTCACGAAAACAGGTTAATCAATAATCTACTGTTGATGCAGTATGCTATCAGCAATATTTGAGCATTCTCGGCTTAAATACTAAATGAAAAATATAGACTTCTTGGCAATTGCCCAAAATCGCAGATAGCTTTTTAATAAAAGATTACTGAAAAAAATAACCATTTATTTGTTTGAGTGATATGAGGTTTTTGAAGCCGTTAGCAGGGAACTTGAAGCAGTCGGAAAATTTTGGGAACTTGCAGCTGCGGAAATGGGAACTTGTGACCAAAAATGCAGAAGAAATAGTTTGGGTTGTTTTTAAATTTAGCTTAGGCTTGGGTTTTAAAAAGAAATTTAAACAAGTTTACATTTTCGGCTCCAAGTTCCTCACTTCCGGCTTTTAGCTCCCAATTTCGTCTCTTGCTCTAGCTCAAAGTTCCTTCCAAGTTACAAGGACCCTAATTAGTTTTAGAATATAGAACACAAGAAAATGTCTGACTGCATGCTAAATTTTTGACAAAAATTTTGCTAAGAAAGAAAGTCAATATGCCTGACGTTGTGCAACTTCTTTAAGAAAAATTCGCTGTTTTGTTCTAATATTCCAACGCTGCGATTTTTAATTTTATGCATCGTTATAGGTTGCTTGCAGAGAATATTGCAGCTTCTTTTTCACTTAATACCGCTGTATTTGTATTGTAATTGTTTTTGCACTGTGACAGGCATGACAAAAAATTAAAGATAATTTGAGCGAAAGTTTTATGTTTAAACGTTTAAAACTAAACTACAGAGAAAATAATAAAGAAAATCTGTGTGAAATGTTCGTATTTAAACATCTAAAACTCAATAATTTCATGCTTATACATTTCAATTATTTTTGATTTTAATAAAATAAATCGACTTTTTAACAAGTTAGGATCAAATAAAAACGAATGCACCTTTTAGTCAAAAATTTTATGTTTTAAACCAAAATTGTACTACTCAAATCGTCTTTTTTGTTGTGCAGCTATCCTCACAGTGCAAAATAAATCGCACTACAAATAAAGCTTTAAAAATGTCACATTCTTTACTGCAAAAAATAAAGCTGTGTTAAAAATTTCTGCTTGGAAAGACTGGCAGAAAATGGCGGATTTTTGCAAAAAAAGTCACACGCGCTTTTGGTCAAAAATTTTGTGTGCAATCAGTAAATTCTCTTGTGTTATATATTCTAGCTACAAATCAGTGATTTTTTTCTTATTTTTGCATTGGAGTTTTCTAAATTTTAATCATAGAAAATTTTATGTTTTTTTTAATTATATTTTATAATTTTGCTTAAAATTTTGCTTTTGGAGCGTGTTTTTTGAATTTTGAAAAGTTTTTTTTAAAATAAATGCTTTTAATCATCAACAAAACGGTAGGTGAATAAATCAAAAATTTTTGTTTTAAAAATTAATTTTAAACAGAATTTTAAAATTAAAAAGAAAAAAATAAAAATATTTAAAAAAAGATTGCAGCTTTTACGAAAATTGCTATTGTGATTAGTCATAAATAAATATATCTGATATTTTTTAATACCCCACATCGTCGTTACTATGGCAAAATGAACCACAATTTGTATGAAATCAAAATGACTGTGACTCATTTTAAATTAAAAATAAAGCTTTGTTAGCTACAGAATAAGTCACATTTACGTGTATTTTATAATGACTTGGCTCATTTTGCCGTAGTAACGACGATATGCTGAATAACTTGATTAGGTCGCACTGACCTAATCAAGTTATTCAGCATTACCAACCCATATAGCGAAGTTAAAAATATTCAGGAGTTTCATTTTTGTAGCTCCGGTATAATGACTCCCAGTCGGTAAAATGCAAGTGACAGTAAATCACAGTATTAATACGCAGTGCGGTAAAAAACTAAGAATTTCAATTAAAAAAAAGTAATATGTATTTTATATGGCTTGCAACCCATTCTGTCGTAATAACACTAAAACAGAAATCAAAGCTCAGTTTACTTCCCGTTAATAATACTGAACTCACTAAATTGCCAGTGGTAAATAACGCGAGCACGCTGGCTACAGCTGCTGGCTACATCATGTGAAATCTACAAATAAAAAAAAATAAAAGAGAACCTAGAAATTTGGATCAAAGCGTTCAATTGAACTCTTGCTTATCATTTACAATACCAATTTGAACCTAAATAGAGCGCTAGCTTTTGTTTGGCTCAAATTTTAATCCAATTTTTTTATTTAGGTCAAATATAAAAAATTTTGTGTACGCATAGTTTAAAAAAGCTAAATTACTTAGGCAGTTTTTATTTTTGAAAACTTCAAGACAAGAACTTTTTTTGAAGTTGTAATATTGAAATGTATTAAAATTAAGATATACTAAAAAAAATGAAAATATACTACAACATTTTTTAAAGGTTCCTGGAAAAAAAATTTGGTTGCCTTGGAAAACAACAAAAACTGGAACCAGTTCTCCCCAAACAGATAGTTGGATGCAGTCGACCACCGTTGAATACGCTCCATGTATGTTTATTGCGCTAAAAAGTTTTCGCATATTGAAGTGAGAAAAAAAACAACGCCTAATAAATATTATTCAATATACTATTTAATGCCCATGTTTTTTAATGTAATATGTTGCTATAATGTAAAAGCCAAGGCGAAAAACTAATAATAAATTGTGTTGTTTAAAAAAAGGTTATTGTAAATCAATTAGATTTGTTACTATTAATCGAATTTTATTGAAAATTTGAAAAAAAATTCTTAAAAAAACAAAATTTTGAGTTTAAAATTTTATTCAATTCCGAAAAATAATAAAAAATAGGGCTATTTTTCCGGAAAAAATTTCTGCAAAGATATGAGTTTTTTGTAATTAACAGTTGATTTCGACCTTAAACCCACATAGTAAATTGAAAACAAGTTAAATAACTATTTTAGCCTTATTTAACTTATATAAAAAAATATTTATAACTTTTTAACCGAGATTGGTGAGATTTAAAAAAATATCATCTAGCTTTAGTGAATAATTCTTCGATTTATTTATTACTTATGGGAATTAAACTAATTTTATAATTTTAGTTTTTTGGCTATTTCCACGTTACGGTTTTTTCCACATTTTTTTCTACGAAAATCGGCCGCAGTTAAATCGCGATAAAAAATTTACCAATTTAATCGGAATCAACAAAAATTCGAAAACTTGTTCTAACAGCGTACAAAGCGGCGATTTGTATTTCTTGCTAATAAAAAATTTTTTTAGGGACCAGTTTTTTTTACCCTGTTGGCCGTACGGTGTCACTGATGAATATCACTTCTTTTAAATTTTAGTATATCACCAAATGTCTAAGCTAACCCACCTCAGAATTTTTTTAGCTATAAAATGTCATATAGTATTCGTGATCACGTCATATATGTTTTGCTCCGTAGGATAGGTTGTCCGAGGAGCAGCGGCAATATAGGGCTTCAAAATGAAGGCGCGAATATGACTAAAAGAATGCCGCAGGGGTAAAGAATAAAGGAAAAGAATATTAGAATAAAAGACTAAAAGAATATTGGAAGGGCGCGGCGCGTTATTAGACATAAATGGGGACGTCCCTTTATGCGCGTGGTGTTCTTTAATATTTATGCCTTTATCCCTTTATAAATTTATGTCTTTAATATTTATCCCTTTATGCGCAGGGGATTCCTTCCGTTTAGAACAATGGATTTTGACCAGGGTGACATTTTATGTAACAACCGTATTAATCCGCTTAGCCAGTTTAAAGTTTAAGTTTTGTCGCCAGTTTCTAGTGATTTTTACTTTAGTAATCTATTTCGTTCCATTTTTGGCTAAAATTTCATTAACTCGATTATAAACATAAACAAAATTTCATTTACTGTCTGATCTAAAAACAGCCACAAATGGGCAAATAATAAAATATTATAATTAATGGCTATTTTATTTTACAATTTAGAAATAAAATTTTCAGAATCCTAGTTTAACAAAATCTTCTTTAATCCTACTAAAATTATAACATAGTGTGATATATTTGTACTATACACATTTTTGTATACTTTTTAAAACCCTTGTTAGCATTTTTTTATATTTTAATTGATTTTTTAAGATAAAATAAAATAATGAGTTTTTATTAACGTCTGAAAATTTTGCAGTTTATTTTGTGAACTATTTTATCACAAAATTAGCGAAAGTTTTACTTTGGTCATAAAAAATTGTTTTTTTGATCCAGAAAAGATATTTTAAGCTAAATTTATTAAGTAAGTAAAATTTTTCAATATTTGTCCTTGATTATTAAGTACTTTAAAACATTTTTAAAATAGTATATTAAAAAAAATGTTTTAAAAAGATTAAAATTGGTTGTGTTTGAAAAAATGGTAAGCAAAAAAGTTAAGATTTTGGAAAAGATATAACTTTATTTCAGTTCAAGGTTCTTCATTGCCATTAGAGAACGGCGTTACAGAATCATGTCAGACAATTATGGGTCCTATGAACAAAACTGTTAGTGATATAGAACATATTTATTTTTTGATGACGGATCACACACAAAGACAAACTTGTACTGGAACTTTGGCTGGAGTTAAACATGTGCTTTGTATGAAAGGTAAATTTTGTTTTAGATCTGGTAATCTTTGCCAAACGAATTGTATTCATATCGCCATGTTTAGTTTCAAAGAAACTTATCAATTTGAAAATCAATACATTAATTTTTAATTTTAGTTTTAAGTACAGTGGCGGTCGCATTGATGGTCAATTTAAAACGGTCGTTTTTCGGCCTGTTTTCAAAACTTTCGTGAGGACTAGGCGCGTTGAGAAAGTTTCCATGATTTTGGAAGGTCTTTGAGCTCCTATTATATCGTTACTGGCCTATAGAGAGATCCAAAAGTGCGCAAGATTTAACACTTCTAAAGGCCATAACGCGTTTTTGCCTCCATGGTCCAAAAGTAAATACACATGGTTAACCCATTTACAGGCGTTTTCTCTCGCGGTATTCAGTTCTCCAACCTTTCTGCCGTAAAAATCGCCAGGTGTATTTAATTTTGGACCATGAAGGCAGAAACGCGTTTATGGTGTTAAAAGTGTTAAATCCTGCGCAATTTTGGATATTTCTACAGGCCAGCCGCGTTATGATAAGAACCCAAAAATCTTCCAAAATCACAGAAAACTTTCGCAACGCGCCCAGTCATCACGAAAGTTCCAAAAGCGGGCCGAGAAACGGGCGTTTAAAATTGACCCTCAACGCGACCGGGACTGTAATTTTCAAAAGGAAAAATTGCAATAACGCCGCACACATATGAAAAAATTTTAAATTTAGGTACGTTTTTTTAAAAGCGGTGCTGTTTCATTAAAATTGATACTGATTATGTATAAACGTGTATTATCTTAATTATTTTAATCTATATTTAAGCATTTGAAAAATTATAAGCTCTTTGTTAAATAAATCCGAAATTTTCGCAAATTTTTTTATTTGTGGTGAAGTTTCCGCGGCTGGACTCAAGATTCCAAACGTGCACATTTTTTAAGGCAAGCTGATCTAAGATTCAGGTTTGGGTGAAACCATTTGACCGTTTGCTTAGGGCCCCACAACACAAACTGAACTTTTAGCGACGCAAAGACCAAACACACACAGCTTTGGGAAGACCGAACTGTAAGCCTGGTTCATACTTTGTCCAAAGTCTCTAAAGGACAAAGTCCAAAAGAGATTTTCAAACATGTTCATACTTTGTTTAAAACAAAAATACAGAGGACTTTTAAACGAGCCGAAGGGTCCTTTAGATTAGACAATCTAAAAATGTCCTTTGAAGAATTTAAAAAATTTGTCCTTCGGATGACGCACAAACGCTTGAAATGAAATGAAATGAAACACCTTTATTATATCTGATTACACGTTATTTATATATAGTAAATTATCCAAGCATTATTTTATCGTATATTATAATTTCATATAAGTTAATGACAAAACTAAATTTTAACAAAATACACACAAAAAAATAAAGGAAATGATGAATTGTTTGAAAAACGTTTGTGTCATTATGTACATACTTTCTAGCTGATAATATGAACTCATTGAAAATAATTTAAACATATCAATGTTAAACTAAAAAAATGTCTAAAAACAATAAACATCAAATATTTAGATTGTGTTATCAAAGATAAAAAGGGAGAGAAACACACAGAGCCCGCAGGCTTCTCACATGTGTCTATCAAATTTAGCAAATTTATCAAACGATAATTTATTTATATATATTTTGAAACCATTTAAATTTTGGGCTTCAACTGCTTCTTTAGGAAGAGAATTCCAATATTTAATAGTTCTCGAAACATAACTATGCATATTATTGTCATTTTTGGTTTTTAGTAGCATTAACTTTAATCTATGGTCATTTTTACCTATAAAACTAGCCCATGTAAAAAAGTCGTCAAAGTTAAGATCGTTTAATTTGTATATTATACCATATCCCATACTTAAATCAAATTTAATTCTCCTCACTTCAAGACGTTCTAAATTAAGAAAATTTAATCGTTTTAAGTAACTATTGGCTAGAGAAAGACCACACCTTGCAAAGATTCTTCTGGTAAAGTAACGTTGAACGTTCTCAACTGTATCAATATCCTTACATAAACATGGTGACCAAACCTGGCAATATTATTCAAGTATGGGCTGAGCGAATGTTTTGTAGGATGTAATTAAAGCCGATATATTTTTAGTCTGAAAACAACGAAAAATCTTGTTAACTATGGCTAACGCTTTTTTTGAAATAGTGTTACAATGATCTGATATTTTAAGTTAGATGAGATTTGGACACCAAGATCTCTAGCTTGTTTAGCCGTTTTAAGTTTTTGATTGTTTATAAAAATAGGTATTTCAAGGATTACCATGACCAAAATATAATGTGCTACATTTTTAGAAATAAGCTTAGTATGACAAACGGAGTCAAAGGCCTTACTAAAATTCAATAAACACTGTATCTATAAGAAATCCTTTGTCTATGGCTTTGACCCAATCATTTATTGACTCTAATAGAAGAGAACAAGTTGAACGCTTTCTTAAAAAGCCATGTTGGTCTTTTGAAATAGGTTTGTTGATTTTTAAATAATTTAAAAGTTGGTTGCTAATACAAGTTTCCATATCCTTGCAGGCGATGTAAGTTAAAGAAATTGGACGGTAGTTTTTTGCTATAGTGGAGGACCCTTTTTTAAAAATTGCAATAACTTCAGCTGTTAACAAAGAGAACGGGAGACTGTGGGTTCTAAACTAAACTTCAAAAACCGATGTAAGTGGATCGACAAGTGAACTAGCTAAATTTCGAAATAATATTGGTGGTAAACTATCTGGGGTCCTACCGGTTTTATTTTTTTGTTTCTTTAGGGCTTTAAGTACAATTTAATAAACCTGAAAAATTGTCCTCTAAAATTTCCCAAAATGTTAAACTAAGTGATATAGAGAACAATTTTTCAGGTTTATTATTATCTTTTGTGAAATTATCACAAAAAGCTAAGTTCAAAACTTCACATTGATCTCTAGGTTCAGTTGCTAAACTTCCATCAGGTTTTTGTAGAGGTGGTAATATTTCCGTGGCTTGTCCTTTATGCAAATTTTTAACAAAACTAAATAAACGGTTTTTGTCATTGCTTTTAAGTATTTTATTTTCACGCCGTTCATTTACTTTTGTGACTTCTTTTTGAAAAAGTTTATTTAGTTTATTGTATTCAGCTTTACTTTCTAAATTATTACGGTTTTTCCAAAGTTTTTTTCTTTTTAATCATAATACTTTGAACATATTTTGGGTAGATATGCTTTTTGTGGTTATTAATTTTTTGCCTAAAAGGTACAAATAAATCAATTGCTTTTTCTATGTGCAACCTTATAATCTTTCAATCAGTTTTAGCTAATGCGCTAGCCTGAAAAAGACCACAAAAATCAATTGATTTTAAATAAGCGTTCATTTGTTTCCAATTAGCTTGTTTAAAAACATAAAAACTTTCAGAATTTTTAACTGTTTCTACGGTACCTGGCGATCGACACAAAAATTCTATACTGTTGTGATCGCTGTTAAAAAGAGGATCATTAACTTAAATGTTACAAACATGTAACTCCTCATTACAAAAAAAAATAAATTTAAAAATTGTGACCTCGGGTGGGTTTGGAAACCAGTTGAGTATAAGATTTTTCGTTTAAAATTTTTGAAAAAATAGATGAAATTTTATTATCACAAACACTGTTACGCCAAAAATTATTAGGGATATTAAAATCCCCGCATAATATAATGGGGAATTTTGTATCGGTCAGGTTTAATAAAAGCTCAAAGAACAATTCGCAATAATCATTGTCACTGTTAGGAGGTCTATAAAAGCTTAAAATTCTAATTGGGGTATCCCCAAACAAATCTATTGCAATAAGCTCAAGGAATCAAACTTTTCCGGTATAAAAATTTTACAAACTTTAATATCCTGTTGCACAAATATGGCGACGCCGCCGCCTACTTTTGTAAGCCGGTCCTTGCGAAAAATATTATATTTATGTTTAGCACTAAGCATTTTGTCAGTAATTTCAGGCTTTAGCCATGTTTTAGTCAAAACTAAGATTTTATAGTCGTTTTCGTTAAGTAAATTTTCAAGTAAGTTGCGATTTTTGAAACTTTATATACTGCGCACATTCGCATACACTGTATATGCAATTAAAATAATTTAAATTATTTGATTTTTGACATCTTATAATAGGTGTGATGTCTCCCGTTAGGATTTTAAAGTATTTTCCTTTTCGAAAAGAAACCACCGCCCAGTGCTATCATTATATACATATTTGCCAAAAAATATAGTCTCCTTTGCGGTTTTTATGGACAGAGTAGCTTACGCTGGTACTACCATTATTACGTGGTTCACAATTTTTGATAAACGCTTTTCGACGCAAGTCTCTGTAGGCGCTAAACTCTTTTCTTTGCTCAAAAGGCATAGACGCCCGCATGAAAAGATCCTTGGCTCTAAGGTTGCTTTCAGGTAATTTAAAAATTTGCGTGTAAGCTTCCAGCAAGTTTCTTGAGCATAAATGGCCTTGTCCTGTGTGATTCATCATAGAAACTTTAACCAAGCGTGGTTTTTTTTCTGCACTTTATGACTCATATCTAGAGATATCGCGGGGTCTACCAAGCCGCCCTGCACTCATCACATGTTTCCAGTGGTCGTCTAAATTTAGGCTAGCAAACAAATCCTTGAGCTTTTTCAAATATTGTTCAAAGGATAGTTTAAAGGACGGTCCAAAGTGTTCAAAAAACAGTCCAAAATTTCAAAAACTTTATTTAATAAAGTTGAAATATTTTAACTTTGTCTTAGCTGTCCAAATAACACCTTTGCATTATCCAAAGAACAATTTTGGATTGTCCAAAAAACAAGTTTGGAATGTAGAAAAAATATATTTTTTTAATTTTTGAATTGTAAGTATAATTTTGAATTGTCAAAAGAACAATTTTGAATTGTCCAATGGACCGTTTTCGCTTGTCCAAAAGATAACTTTGAATTTCTCAAAAAACAGCTGTCGATTATCCAAAGGGCAGTTTTGGATTTTCCATAGGACACCCTCTGGATTGTCCAAAAGATTTTTAATACGTAACCATTTTATAAACGTTACAGGCTCGGTTAGAATCAGCAACTTGAAACTTATTATATTTTATTTACTTATATGCTTATAATTTTAATGCTTTTTGTGTTTAGAAACCCCTTACGCTGATTTTAAAACTTATCCAGGTAAACGACTGACAGTTACTGGGGCCGAAGCTCATGTGGTTCAGGTAAATTACGACTAATTGTTATTACTAATTATAGCTTAAATGATATATCAAAAACCGCTAGTTAAATGTACTTTCCTTTGAACTTTGTCTAAAGGACAAATTTCAAGTAAAATTCATACTTCGTCCAAAAGAAAAAGTCCAAAGGTCATTTTGGCTTGTCCAAAGGATGATTTGGCGTTTCTAAAATTGTCCTTTGGACTTTGTCTAAAAGACGTTTTGTCACAAGTATGAACCAGCCTTTATTTAACTGAACATTATACGAAACGGCCAATCGCCATGCAAACAAACCACCTCGTATAGAAATTATTCCTTATGTGACTTCGGTCGATTGGCTTTTAATTTCTTTTTTAATACACAAGTGGCCCGTGTCAGCCATATGGTTGACAAATAATTATCGCTTTATTTTTCAGATTCATTTGCTATTTTTTTTTCAAAATTCAACCCTTTTATAAAAATTCTATGAATTGTAAGCTTTGCAGTAATACCTCATATAACACTTCGTTTCATAGTTTGCAAAGATGATCCCTTCTCCCTTTTGGTGAAAATTTTTTGTCTATTTTAAAGATGTCAATGTTACTGTTTTTTTAAATTTTAACCCCCTTACAACACTCTTTGAACTGTATTTAAGCTTTCCATAATATCTCATTTAGCCCGATCCTTTTTAAAGGTGGGGCGAAAGGTCCATCCCACCTTTGAAAAAATTCGTTGTCCAGCATAAAAATGCTCATGTTTATTTTTTCAAAAAATGATACGCTGGCTTTCAATTGACTAATATCTATTGGTAATAAATAGGAATGGCAATAGCAACAGTTAGCAATAGACGAAAAATTTCAACTTTTAAAATCCGTAGGACCCCCTTTGGTGAAAAAGCGTTGTCCAAATTATAAATGTCTGTGTTTTTTTTAAATATTGAACCTTTCTATGACATTCCCCGAATTGTATGTTTTGTAATGACACCTCATGTAACCTATTTTGTTTTGCAGTTAAGAAAAAGAGTGCTTCCCTTTTTGGTGAAAATGTGTTGCCCAGTATAAAAATGTCCAGGTTCATCTTCCAAAAAACATAATATTCTGGCTTTCCATTGACTATAATTACTCTAACCAAAAAATTTGAGCCAATTCAAAAACAAAACCTTTTCTAATTCCAAAGTTCATATAGGGCCTCTTTTTTATGAAAATGCGTTTTCAGCATTAAGAAGCTTTTTTTAATTTCAACACCTTTATGACATTCTCCGGTCTGTAGGCTTTGCAATGTATCTCATTTAATCCAATTGTTTTTGTGGTTGGGGAGGAAGGTCCTTCGCCTCTTTAGTGAAAAAAAAACCTAGTTCAGCATAACGATACCCATGGTTTGTTTTTTTTTATTTTAGGAATTTTTGTTGCAAACTTGCAGCCTATTTTTTTATTTTTTTCAGAGCTGTTTATTTGGCACTTTTTTATGATTTCGTGGGGTTTTTTTGTTGGTTTTATTTTATTTTTAAAAGATGTTTATTAAATTTTAGTTTTTAAAGAAGTATGTGTCGAATGCCTTCAATTACTACAAAGCATGGTCAATATTCGAACAATCTATTCAATCTAGGAATGCTATTAAATACATTTTACAATCTTTTTTTGTAAAATCTGATTCATTAGAACTGAATTTTGTGATTGGTCATTAAAAGTTTTATTACGCAAAAATGAAATTATATTACAATATTATGTTGGAAAATTTTGGGTCTATGAACCTCTTTTAATTTTTTTACAAAGCAAGGTCCAAAAATAAGTTTTATCTCTTATAGGTTTTTTAAAATTTTAATAAGCTTAATTTATGAACAAGACAATAATATTTTTTTAAATTTTGATTGTTAGGTTTCACATTTAAAACAGCTGGTAAATACAAAGTAGCATTAAAAATCAAACCTTACAGAAGCGTCACAAACTAAATTCCTATAACGCCAGGATCAAACAACCTTTTTATTACTAAACTGATTAAATTAAAATTTGTAAATGTTGTACAACATTCGTCAAGAAAAACCAAAATACTAAATTTAAACCTGTTGGATGTGCGCTACAAATCCGCCGCCAAACTGCCGCCAAACCGCCGCAGTCCAAAGAACACTTCTAGAAAAGCCAAAACGTCTTTTGGACAAGCCAAAACGTCCTTTGGACTTTTTCCTTTGGACGAAGTATGAATGCTACTTAAAATTAAAATCCAAATGGAAAAGTCTAAAGGACAAGAAAGTATGAACACGTTGTCCTTTGGATTTTGTCCTTTGGACTTTGTCCTTTGGACAAAGTCCAAAGGACGTATTTACGCTGTATTTGTCCTTTGGACAAAGTCCAAAGGACTTTTGTCCTTTTGGACTTTGTCCAAAGGACGTTTTTTCATAAGTATGAACCAACCTTAAGGCGTTAAAGTAAAAAAAAATTTTATACTAAGACGGTTTTAACTAATTTATAGTTTATTTTTCTAACTTAACTCTAAAATTTGCAAAAATGTCTTATAAATATAAACTCGTTTTTACTAGACTTTTTTTACTTGACTTTTTTTAAGGTTAATTTTACGCGTTACTAAGCCTAAGTAAAGCCTAAAAAACAACTTAAACTTTCTTCGCGCAGCTATTTTTTAAAGTTTAGGTTGTTTTTAAGGTTTCGCTTAGGCTTAAGAACGCTTTGGCTTAACCTTAAAAAAAGTCGAGTAAAACCGAGTTTGACTATATTGCGCGCGCTGAAAATTGGTAACTGCTTTTATAATGGTAGCTGGAGACAAATGCCCCATGGCGCAATAGGCTATAGTCTGCTCAGCTACTTTCTAAAAAAGGAATTCTCCGTGAACAAAAAACAACTCGGTTTTGTTTTCAATTTTTTGTAGAATAAAAAAAGATTAACAGTTTTTTGTACTATAAAAAATTGTTTAAAGATGTAAATATAAGAGTAACATTATTTAATTGCATATAACTGAGTTAAAACTTAGTTTTTAAATGGTGGCGGTTTGGCGGCTTTTTGGCGGCAGTTTGGCGGCAGATTTGGCGGCAGATTTGGCGGCGCACATCCAACACGTTAAATTTAAGGTAGATAAGTCTTGTATTAAAGGAGTGTCCATTTAGGGCTTTATTGAAATTTGATTTGTGATAGTACTCCTTTAATTTAACGTTAAAAATCACCAAACCTTAATCTAACCCAACCGAAATTTTCAATTAACACCGGCATCAAATTAATATCAATGTTCTTTCTCAGACACCTTACAGTACGTGTTTTTAAGATCAGTATTTCGTACTATTGTTTAGATGGAAAAAATAATCATTGCAAAATAAATCAATATTTACTGGTTTCTCTTCAAACCAATATCAACTTTAATACAATTAATTATTAATAAGTTTACTACATTTGCTTAAGACCTGTAAATACTAAATGGTATATCCGTAATTATTTATAATAATTAAGTAATTAACTAATAATCACCTACAAAACGAATATTTTTCTTTGTTGTTCCCATTTTTTATTGAGATCGGTTGAAAAAACAAAAAAATGATCATTTGTTTTGTTTGTAAAACTAACTTCGAATCCAAAATAGTTTAAAAACATTATGCGTTCACAAACTCAAACGAAAAAAAAACAATGTGAGATGTGTGAGAAAAAATGTGAGAATTTTTTAAAAAATATTGATTAAAACAAACTTTTATTTGGCATATTAAAAATCCTACATTATACAAACAGAAAAAATGGCCAAAAAGAACAAACAAACGAAAAAATCTTGGTTTATGAACGTTTTAAATGAATGAAATATTATTTTTCTCGAAATAAAAAAGAAAACAATTTTTTTTCAAAAAATTTTTAATTAAAGGAAAACAAAAGCGCAAAGAAAATCTGTAAAACCGAACTGGCAGCATCGAAAAGCGTGTGCACAGGCTCTAACTCCCTGGTTCGAATTATTTTTAAAGCTTCTGCTGTTGGGTTGAGTTTTTGCAACACGTTATTTTAAAAGGCGTGGTTTTGTATATTTATTCACCAAACAATTTTTATGACAAACCAATTTTTATGACAAACAGAGGTAAACATTTTGTTTTTATTTTATTGGTTTCCTTTATTTCCTTTCACAATGTATGTGATAACTTTTTAAACATCTTGTCCTGCTGTTTCTTTAAGCGATCTTTAAACGAGCTTATTTTACAGAAGCTTCATTGAGCATGTACTCACAATATGCATTGTAATCGCTATTAATATCTATTGTTTCAAAGTAAATCTTTGTTTCTCATATTACTTTTATATGCAGGAGGTAAAAAGACCAAAATACAATACTTGCAACTAATTCGACTAAAAACTAAGCTAAGTTACTAAATAACTGTTCTTTGGTCCCAATTTCGTGGAAAATAAATATTCTGTGAATGGTTTCCCAGTTCGGGTCGTTTACTGAAATCTAGTATATACGTTATTGATTTTGCAGTAAGTTTTCTAACGGTTGAAAATTTTGGATAGTTTTACTACAATTCTATTATTTGTCTTTTCCCAAAACCAGTAAGAGGACTAAGAGAGTTGTAGAATTGGTAAATAAAACCAAAAACATTAAATTTAAGGCAGATAAGTTTTGTAATCAAAGAGTATTCCATTCAGGGCTATATAGAAATTTGATTTGTGACAGTACTCTTTTAATTTAACGTTGAAAATCACCAAACTTTAATTTTACAGAACCGAAACTTTCAATTAACCCCGGCATCAAATTAATATGTTTTAATTATTTTTTTATTTTCAAACTTTTAGAACCCCTGGTATTGTGGGCTTAAGTGTCGCCAAACTGCCGGTTGCATTGGATTTAACTTTAGAAGCGGTAAGTTCGAAATGTTATCAATCAAGAAAAAGGAAAAATCTTAGGCTCTGTTTACAATAACGGCCTGTTTTATGAAAATAAGTTTAATTTTTGGGCGTAATTCTCAATAAAATAAAAATTCTTCTAATTCCATATTTAAAAAATCGATGCGTTTTAGTCGTTTTGTAATTCTTTAAATCGTAGATTAATGAAAACTTTGGCAATTGTACCCAAAAAAAAATCACTTTTAGCATTGTCATGAATACTCAGAAATTAATAAAAACTCAAATACTATTTTACTAAATTACTTTGCGTTGCGCACAGTAAATTACTTTTTAAATCATTTAACGTAATCCTCACTAAAGCAGAAATTTTTATTATTTTATATTTAAAAAACCTATGCGTTTTATTCAATTTAAAAAAGTAGATTGTATAATTCTTTAAAATGTAGAATAATAAAAACTTTAGCAACTGTACCCAAAAATCACTTCTATCATTTTCATGAATATTCAGAAATAAATAAAATTCAAATACTATTTTATGAAATGATTTGGGAATTTATAAACTTATTTTTTTCATTTATGTTATTTCTCAAAAGAATACACTTTAATCATAGTTATAATCATAGTTATCACTATAGTCATAGCACTAAATTTAATTTTTGGCAAAAGTTTTGCTGTGGACAAACTCTTAAAAATCTACAATCAACAATTGTTTCCATCATTATCATATGGCTTATCGGTTTACTATCTACCACACGTTAAATATAGAATCACCTCTGAAAAAACGCAACGTTTTGCACTGAGAACCATTCTTAAAAATCATCATTGCAATTATAAAGAACTTCTGCAAGCTTCCAACTGCCTTCCAGTCGCCTATACTGCTCTTAGCTTCCGTGCTTGTTTAATCTATGTTTATCACCGTGGTTTCCGACACTGGCAGGAGCCTTTCAAACTTCAGCAACATTTTCAGTTTCGGCGTGCACAGCGTTAGGAGCAGCATCCTCAACAGTACAACGTTCCTTTTGTCCGCTTAGATCGTTGCGATTTATCAAGCATACGCGAATCAATCAGAATATAGAATTCACTCCCAGAGAATATCATTGAATTCAATAAAAACAATTTTTTTAAATATGTAAAAAATCTTCAAAATCTTGAGCAAATAGCAACTGACTTTCCATAATATTATGGTTTTGATAACATTTAATTATTTTCTAAAATATCTTTTAGTTTTTTGATAATTTTATAAACGTATAATTTTCTGTGCTGTTTTATTGTAGTAATTTATTGTAGTAATTATATTCTAGAATATTTAAGGTAAAATTTAATTTATATAATTGGGGATTGAGGGTTCTGTATTAATAAACCCATAAGGTTTATTTTAACAGCAAAGGGATATGTGGTATCATTGCATGTTAAATTATGTCTCTACTACTCCTGTATTTTTGCAAATATAATAATAAATAATAATAAATAAATAGTTATATAACATATAAATAAAGTAAAATTAAGTACCTACGTTTTGCCCAAATAGAATCAGTGTCTCAATTAGGGCACGTCTTAAACGAAGGGTGTAACAATCTTTCTATTATGCTTAGCTAATTAGTTTGGAACGTGTAATGAATGATCTTGATTGGTGTGTGTAATTCAGTTGCATCCTATTTATGGCACTTAATTTTTAAAAAAATTTTTTGCAGCGGTTATCGCTGCGTTTTTTTTATTGAACACGACAACGGCCTATATTTATTGAACATCACAAACTGACAAATTTCTAAGTTTGGAAATTTTCACATTTTTAAGCATTGTTTTTTTTTTGTTTGATTAATAGCTGCCATTTCGCTTAATTTTTTGTCAAAAAATAGGTCTTTGAAACATGGAAGCATCAATCTAATCGACAAGCAAAAATAAGGGTCCTCAAAATCCTGACGTGATAATATTCATAAACTAATTCAAAACTTTATCATTTCAAAGTTAATTAAACGAGCTTTCAGTCTTATTTTTGTTTTTGTACGAAACATCGGTACTTTTTGAAAATTGTGAAAATCTTTGAAAAAATTTGAGTTTTAAACAGTTTTTTGCGTTTTTCTCAAGATCCACCTTTAAAATTTAATTTTTTGCATAATTTGAAAAATTGAGCAAATTTTCAATTTAGTCTTTTGTTAGTTTTAATACCATAATACTAAAAATTTATAATACACACATTATTTATGTAAAACATAAATTTTTTAGTTTTTTATAAAAAAATATTTTAATTTGAATAGTTTAGACACTGGGGATTGTGATATTTTTCCGGTTTCTATTGACGTGTCGCAGAACAGTTTTCACGGAGCAACACTTATCAACTGGTACAACATACAAAACAACTCAGCTTGGTATCATTATGCAAGAAGATTTTAGCGATATTACCTGTTTGCTTATTATCTAAACTTATACTATAAAAACACACAACAATTTGCTACCATTAAAAAAATAAACAAATGATCATCAAAACGCAAAACAATAAATAAAAATAAATCAAGATGTCAATAAGCAATGCAAATTATTGTTTTTGTTTACAATTACTGTGCACAGGCTTACTTGACGTGAATTTTAATTTTTTTAACACAAAAATGCTTGAAAAAAAAATTAATTTAGCAATATATGCTTTAAACTTAACTTTGCCAAAGGGCTGCCAATTTGTATAAATAAACCATTTTTAAACAAGGAGCAATACGTAACTGAACGAAGTACAATACATAA
>JASAMX010035192.1:0-37892 GCA_030248175.1 Microlaimidae sp. YZB2_3 | reverse complement strand
TACAATTAATTACAAAATAGATGGGTTGGGCGGATAAAGGTGAGAACACACTTAAATTACCGCCCTACAAACAATAGAATTCAATTTCAGTAATAAAAGCAAAAAATAATGAATATTAGAACTATTTTTAAAAAGTCAAATCATAATTAAATTTACATTAAGTAAAATATAAGCAGAAACATTTTAGACACAAGTACCAGTGGGAAAAATTTACACAGCAATTCAATTAAAAAAACTTTAATTATAAACAATTTAGGTTAATTAACAACAATGCAAAAACGGCTCAGATCAACAGTGTTTAGTTCCTTTTTAAAGGAATAAAAAGAAGTGCTGCAAACAATTTTATTGGGCAAGGAATCCCAAATGTTTATGACACGTTCACTAAAAGAATATTTTCAACAAATCATTTTTAGGAATTGTAGCTCGCTTAAGTTTAAGACTATTACCTCTAAAACAATAATTTTGATTTTGAAAGTGAAAAAAGTTTTCTAGATCAACAAGCCCATATAAAATTTTATATACTAAGTACAAATCAAGTTTAAGTCTTCTTATCTCAAGTGAATCTAAATACAGAAATTCTAATCTATTTTTATAATTAGTACACGGAATACAACATTTATAAAAGATCATTCTAGTAAAAAATTTCTGAACACGTTCAATACGAATTATATCCTTGACTAGATAAGGGTTCCACACTGGTGAGTTAAATTCTAATAAGGGACGTACATATATCTTAAAAGCTCTAAGTAACAAGAATGGGTTTTTGGTTTTAAAACATTTTAAAATTAAACTAGCTCTAGAGTACGCTTTAGCGGCTATTGCATTACAATGGTTACTAAATTTTAGTTTACTATTAAGCATTATGCCTAAATCTTTTATATCATTAACTATTTCAAGATTGTTATCATTCAAAGAATAACTGCAACTATCGACAGCACTATTACATACACTTAACACTTTACATTTATGAGCAGACACGCTAAGTTGCCAGTCAGTGGACCAAATTTCAAAATTTTTAAGAGACAAAACTAGATCATTGTTCTCAAAATTTGACCTTGCATGAAAAATTTTACTGTCATCTGCAAAGAGTTTGATACCGCACGTGCCCTCAACACAGTTAACAATGTCGTTTATATAAATAACAAACAAAATTGGTCCAAGCACAGACCCTTGTGGAACCCCAGATTGAACCACAATTGGGTCAGAAATTTTTTCCCCAACTTGAACACGCTGAGTTCTGTTTGACAAAAAAGCCTGGATCCAATTTAAAAGTTCATAATTTATACCGTAAGCTTTTAATTTATACAAAAGTTTTGAGTGGCATACGCTATCAAAGGCTTTGGCAAAATCTAAATAAACTGCGTCAATGCGCATTTTTTCATTAAGCCATTTGGTCCACTGATCTAACATACTAAGTAACTGAGTACAAGTAGAACGTTTAAAAAGAAAACCGTACTGTTCCTTACTAATTAAGTTATTCCTCCTAAGATAAAGTAAAAGTTCATTTACTACTATTCTCTCAGCTACTTTACATAAATAGCTACAAAGTGAAATTGGCCTGTAATTTTAACGGATCAATTTTAACCTAGTTTTAAAAACTGGAGACATGATGGTCTCTTTCCATTTTTTTGGCAAGCTGCCAGTATTCATAGTCATTGTAAATAAAATTGTTAAGGGAATAGTAGCTTCTGAAGCTATATTTTTGAGAAAAAAAGCAGGCAGTTCGTTGGGGGTTCGCGATAATTTTGATGGTAACTTTTTTAGCACTTTTAAAACACTTGAAAAGTAATGGAATGTAGTGGAACCCAATATGATCAGGTACAATTTTAGGAAATCTGGAAAAAATATTATTATCTTTAGTAAAAACCGAAGTGAAAAATTTGTTTAATAACTGGGGTTTCTCCCAATCATCTGTAGCATAAACATTATTATCATTAAGTAAAGCTAGTATACATGATTCGGAACGTGTTTTTGAGCTTACATATTTATAAAAACTGTTTAAATTGGCACTATTAACAATATTTTCTTCCAGCAAAGTTAAATAATTAGTAACTGCATTATCATAATCTATACAGATAAACTTATATCTATCTTTAAGCCATGGTTTATTTTTTAGTTTTTTATGGAGAACGCGTTTTTTAGTTTCGAGTTTTTTAATGTGTTTTGGGTAACGTGATTTTTTAACTTTGACAATAATTTTGGACATAAATTCGTCAATAAAATAATGGAAAATATTTAATAATTTGTTAGAAAACGTTTAAACATCGTCTTTACCGTCAGGAAATTTACAATCTACAAAAAGCTTCACCCAATTTATTTTTGACAAGAAATTTAATATTTAAAAAAAATTAGCTTTTTTTAAAATTTGGTACGGACTTTGAAAATTTAGGAATCATAGTTGGTTTATTTACCACAAAATCTACTGTAGCATGATCGCATGTACTGGTAAATGCAGGATTATGTTTTTTTTTTTTACAATTTTATTTAACATTAAGTGATCTAACAAGCGGACTTTCGCTACTTAAAACAATATCCAAACTATTTTCATTGCGGGTTGGTTCATCTACAGGTTGTAACAAGTTATTACGCAAACAAGAGTCTAAAAATTCGTCAGTGCAAAAATTTCCTAACGAGGTTTGTAGATTCCAATTTATATTACCAAAGTTTACATCTCCACATACAGATACAGGATTTTATGTTATAGAGACACAATCATATAAAGATCCTAGTAATTTTGTGCTTTCAAAGTTATTACATAGGTTTGGAGGGAAAATAAAGTGCTAAAAATCTGTAAACAACATTATGAGGAAAAAAAATCTATACAAACATAATTCAATTTCGTCAAATTTATTTGAAAGATTTACTTGCGCAAATTTTAGAGTATTTTTTAAAAAGAAAGCTACACCCCCACCTCTACCATCTCTATCTTTTCTCAAAACGTTATAGCTTGCTTTTTGTAAAAGAAAAGAATCTGGTATGCTTGGCGATAACCAAGTTTCACTGAAAAGTAAAATGTCGTAACCTAAGGTAAGGTATTATGACCTTAACTTGAGTAACATTTTTAAGTTGTCTTTCTTATTGACCAAAGACCTAGCATTTATTACTTTACAATTTAAGAAGCTATTTTTACCTGCCCAAATTATTTTTTTTGTTTTCACTTAATATTGTTCCGTTTGATACACCAGTGTCAATATTGTCATACATTTCATCACGCGCACAGACAAATCAATCCTCAGGTTTAAAGGCTCGGCGATTGATAACAAAGTTTTCAAAACCTGCTTTCTTGTTTTCATTATTGCGGAATTCATACAAGCTGCTAATCTACTGCCTCTGAGCTCTGGTATAAAAGCACGAATAAATACTTTTTCAAAGCCGCTCACATTTTTTAGATTACGTGCTTTAGATAGAACCAGATTTCGCTCAACTAAGCGCTCAAATCGCACTTTAAGCAAAGCAGGGCGGGAAACACTGCCATGACCCATTCGAAAAACCTCTGTGATGACTGGACACGTTGTATGAATCGGCAAGATCTTGTCAAGCATATCCAAAACAGCTTTTAAATCATCCGTTGTTGATGGAAAGCCAGAGAGAGACCACTGCAAATTTTTGGTTTTCCTCCTGAAGGCGACATTCATTCAGCTTGTTACCAACAGTTTCAGAAATGCGTTCTTCCAATGTAGCAGGTTTCCTGCGTTTGCCTTTTCCGTTTTTAACAACCAGAGACCATGTGGGATCATCAGCAGAAACTATATCTTCCGATTTATCGTCTTTTTCAATACTAGGATCAGCAATTAGCATTTTGGTGTTTTCCAAAATCAAATCTAATTTATTATTCATAGAAACAGCATCTTTAAACGAAGAAAAGCATCGATTACAGACAGATGGAATTTTCTTTTTATCATGTTCACGTTGTGTGAGTCCGGTGCATGATAAATGCATGCGCAAATCGCACACCTCGCAAGCAACAGAAGGTGCGTCCTCAATTTGTTTTATGCAGGAGACACACTGCATTATAACACAGTACCAGTGCAAGGTACACAACGTTAACGAGAAGTACCGAGAAAAATTGGCGAGAAAATTCAGTTATCTTTCAGACAGATTGTGGCGCACGCAAAATTGACTTTGACTGCACAAAATGATAGGCAATATGCAGCAATAATATTCCATTAAAAATTAAATAAAGTTTGTTTAAAGTTAAATTTTGTACTGTTTTTACAGTTTTTAAAGCAATAAAAGTAGCGCATAAGTACTGTAAAATTCAGCTAAAGTAGTTTGATGAAGTAATTGAGCAGAAAATATCGAATAAAACAGTAATTATTTTACCAATTATATATTTTTTACGGAGAAAGTAATTATGCTTAGGCTTAGCATAAATTTTCCTTAGGCTTAGAGGTTTTGCTTAGGCTTAGACTTAGCTTAGCTTTTGCTTAGGCTTATGTTTTACTTAGGCTTAGGCTTTAGGCTTGAGTTTCGCTCAGATTTAAGTTTTGCTAAGGCATAGCTTCGATTTTTCTTATGCTTAGTTTAGGTTTTGCTTAGGCTTAGTAGCTTAGTCTCTGATTTTCTTTACCGTTTTTGCGGTAGATTTTGGCTCTTCTCATCCCGCACCATAAAAAATCCAAAATAATAAGGGCATTAACATTTTAATAGAGTAAAAATAATATAATATTGTAATATGTAATTAAATAAATTGACAAAAAATGGTGCAAAAAATACCTGGGTTGGGGCTGTTTATCGAAGGAAAAATCTACCGCCTGCGGTAATAATTTATCCGCTACCTCTCTTTGACTGAAAAGTTTTTCCGGACCCAGATTCTCGGCGATTCTGCATAGCAATTGAGCGCAGGCGGCCCGAATAATTTCGCTTTTCTGGCTGAAATCGTATATTAATTAGGGTTACTGACTTAAATTCGGCCAGTCTTAATTTAGGCCGTCGGCTATTATTTTTGCCTTGTACAGTATTATGAAATGAACTGCGTGTTGCTGGATAGATGACATGGCGATCTATCTAGACATATACAGCTCATTTCAGAGTTTCGCGCATGGCAAAAATAACAACCTGTGGCCGAAATTAAGGCTGGCTGAAATTAAGTTAGTTAACCTATCAGTAAAATATCGATTTATTTAATAGAAACAAAAGAAAGAACCGTGAAACGAAAAAAGATTTTTAAAAAAAATTATCTTTATAAATCCTCACATAAAAAGATGTTTTTGTCTTGACCATTGCTGATTTACAAAAATAACTCAAAAAGTGTCTTAGTTTTAAACATTTAGCAATTAAGTAATAAGATATAAAAATGTAGTAAATTATTTAAATTAATTAGGTAAAAACCGCTAAAAAGATTCTAAAGAGTGGACGTTATCATTTTTATATACAGAATAAGCTACTTAATTTAAAAATAGGTGTTTGCATTTAATTGAATATTTACGAAATATAGTTAACTGCTTTTAGATAGTATAATCACATCAATAATTTAAACTAAGAGGGGGTAAAAAATTTCATTTGAAATAAAGTATTCATTTTACACGGAGCTGTGCTATTGTAACTAAGGAATGAAAAAAAGCGATCGCGATTTAAAATTATTTGCTTGTATTCTTAAAGTTTGTTAGAAACAGTCAACTAGATATCAATTGAAGATTTACCACTTTTTATCACTAAAAAGTCCACTGGGCGGGATTCTTTCAGCTGCATTTTCGCAGAAAATTTTCCGCAACACCGCTGCTCAGTGTTAAACTTGGCAACGAACGTCAAGGAGACGTGGAGTTTAACATTAAACAGCACTGACGCGGAATCTCTTCTTCGTATTTGCGGTTTGTTTCTGGCCGAAACAATCGCAAAGGGTTAGGATGAACAGTTTAAAGATTAGGTTTAGTGATATTGTTTGATTTTAAAAAAATATATACAAGCTTACTTTGCACCACTTGAAATCAAAGCGCCACACGTTTTGCTTGAAGAAGCATTATCCACCATCATCTCCAGCGAACGCAAAGCCCCTTCGCGGATAAAGGCACTGCTAACATCTCCTAAAATTAAATGTGCAATACATTGTATATGGGAATGGGACCCAGTTTGTTTAAGAAGTGTCATTATTGTTTCTGCTGCAAAACCGACCTATCAAACAGAATTCCTATAAGTTTTAACGGATGAATGAATATTTTTTATGAATCTTGAATAAAAATAAAAAAATCATCACTACTTCATTTTCTTCAACTGAAATAGTTTCATATTTAAAATAAACATATTATTGTTTTTTAAGAAAATTATTTTTATAAAAATTATCCAATTATTAAAGAAAAAACATGCCTATAGTTTCAGTTACAAAATGAAACGCTGTGTTGCATAATACTCGCATAATTTCAGTACTAACCGTAAAAAAAGAGTAAGTGGTGCAATTACCAGTTTTTTGCATAAGAACAGGGGTGACTTTGTCTACCCAAGGATCCATCTGTTTTTTCAGGTGCACGAACAGATGACCGTAGCATTCTAAGGCGGCGTTGGAAACTGAAGAACGCAAATTTTTGCTCTAAAAATATCAAGATTTTTTTTAAAATTTTAATAATTTGAAATCTGAAATTTTAAATTTTAAAATTTTAAAAATTTGAAAAAAAATTTTAAATTTTCAAAAGTTTGAAATTTAAAATCTGAAATTTTGAAATTTTAAAAATTTAAAGAATTTAAAATTTGAAATATTAAAATTTTGAAATTTTAAAAATTTTAAGATTATGCGACTGTTTACTCATAAGTAATTATGTTTACAGTATTGTGTTCTATTCAAGTGTACCATGTGATAAAAAATCAATTTAGAACCTCTCTGCTGAGAGCGGTGCAGACAGAATTCAGGTCCGAACCGATCACACTTGCATCTACTTGACAAATTGTCTGAATTGTATTAATCCCTTCGACCTTTTCTGTCCTAAATATATATTAGGTTTATTTTTGTTTTATGTATTTATTTACATTTTTTATAAAATATTTATGCAAAACATTTTTTCTATTTTTTAAGTCATTTTTAACTAGTTAAAATGTGGCTTTATTAAATATTGCTACATATTAAACTTAAATTTTCCTAAACAACGCTTATTGCCATAATAAAAAGAATGGAAGTTTTTAGAACTGAAAACATTTTTTTTATTTGCTTTATAATAAATAAACTTTGTTTAAAATTGCGTTAAATCTAATTGCACTTTGTTTAAAATAAGCCTGAGTTTTACATTCTTAAATTTTTTTTTTCTACAATTTTTTTTTTACAATTTTACAAATTTTTTTCTACAATTTCTTTTTTTACTTTTTACAGAGTTTCCGACGTATTTTTTAATTTAATTATACATTAGCTGTTTTACTTGTTTTAATTATTAAACCAATATTTTGCGTACCATTCTTCCTTGTTGAGCTTTTTCATTGCCGTTATTAGTTGTTGTTCAGGAGTGCCGCTGAGTTTTGGCAGTTGTTTCGCAACTGAGCTTTCGGAATTCGTTCTAGAAATATTATTCCTTACGTTTCGATAAATTCATTGAAAAAAAATATAAGAATATAAGAACGGTATTGATTCATTACATTTGACGTTTCCAATTTTATTCGACACAACATCAGTTAATCACAACTATGTAAAGTACTTAATAAAACTAAACAAATTAATTTTACAAGCGATCTATTTATATTTAGTTTAAATGAGAGTTTCACTAATATATTGAGTAAATTTAATTTTAAATAATTTTCCATTTCGCTAAAGCTAATCAATTTTTTTTCTCGACAGCAGAGTTACTGACTAGATTTCAGCCAGTCCAAATTTTGGTCACCTGCTGTTATTCTTAGTGACGTGCAAAATCCCCATAAAAGTAGTGTAAAATCCCCATGGCCAAATTCCCCATAAAGTAGTGTAAATTCCCCATAACAGTCAGAAATGCGTTTGCAAACTAAAATGTGTTAAAAAAACTAAGTTTTAATCATGAAAGCATTAAAAATGTTTTAATTTTTTCCTAAGCCTAAGCAAAGCCCTAAAATCAAGCTAAACTTTATCATGATAAAGTTTTGTTGTATTTTCCAAGTGTCAAAATTTTAAGGAAATACTGCAAACGCATTATATTTATGGGGAATTTACACCACTTTATGGGGATTTTGTAACGTTTATGGGGAATTTGTCCATGGGGTTTTTATACGGACCCGTTATTTTTGCATGCGCATAGTTATGAAATAAATCCATAGATAGATCGTCATGTCATCTATCCAGTCGTACGCAGTTCATTTCATAACTATGTATGGGCATGGCAAAAATAACATTGGTGTCCGAAATTCAGGCTGGTCGAATTAAAGTCAGTTACCCTACCTATTTTTTTCTATAACAAACCGTATAGTACCTGCCGGGAAGAGACTTGGGTAGGGTGTGACTGCTATGTGCCGGAGGTTTCTTCGGTGGAAGTTTTTTCTTCGGGGCGGGGGGCTTCCGGTGGACAACAGGCGGAGGGGAATCTTCTCTGACGACTTCCTGGAAAAGATTTAAAAAAAAACTATTTTAATTTAAAAATACATTTATTTATTTGAAATTTTTTAATATAAAACATGGCGCCCCACATTAGTAAAAAACCCAAGTGGAAGAGAATGTGAAACTCCTAAGTAATCTCCAACGCGTTTTTACTGTACAAAAATAGTGGTATTGTAGTACCAAAAATAGTGATAAATAGTGGTACATATTTAAAAAACCACAGACCAATAAAGATCCAATAAATCATCCATTTGTTTTAAGTTTTTAGTCCACAGAGGCGGATGTATATATGCTCAGGTGGTTTCTCAGGTTGGATTAAAAAACGACTTGCAATCTTATAAATTTGAATTTTACGTATATTTATATTTGCCTTCCCAAGATAAAAAAATAAAGCAAAAAATAAATAGATATATTTTTTGCTTGGGATAATATTTTCCATAATGGTGTAACTGTGTTCCATGCAAATTATATAATGCAAATTTTAATTTAAAAATTCGGTTTTCGATAAAAAGTTTTGGGTTTTTTGGTGTTTTTTTTATTTTTTGAACTGCAAAAGTGCAAAATTTCGGTGAATTTTTAACGACAAGAAAAATTACAATTTTTCTCAATTTTGTAAAAACTGAGAAAACGGGTTATTTTTTTAAATCCATAACGATGGCCAATCATAAACTCGATTATTAACCTTTAATAAAAAAAATTGGAAGAAATTATTTTTAATTTAGCTCTGTAAGATTTTCACGATGGTCAAAACCCTCCCATTTAAACGGAAGTTGTTCATAGTTAAAGATGTTGACAAAGTTGTGACGGTGTACAATCATTTTCAGCCAATTAGCGCTTGGGAAAAAACGGATCTCCAATGAACGTAGAGATCTCCAATTTTTCACTCCTCCCATACAACCGTTCCCATAGAGCAAAACATATATGACATTTCAGAGTCCTTAAAATTCTTACGTGTTGCTAACAAAAATTACCGTAATTTAGAAAATATCCCAAAAATTACCGCAATTTAAAACAATCCCAAAAATTACCGTAATTTAAAAAAAAATTCAAAAATTACTGTAATTTTAAAAAATCCCAAAAATTACCGTATTTTTTTAAAAAATCCCAAAAATTGCCGCAATTTTAAAAAATCCCAAAAATTACCGTATTTTTTAAAAAAATCCCAAAAATTACCGTATTTTTAAAAAAAATCTCAAAAATTAAAAATAATTTTTAAAAAAATCCCAAAAATTATCGTAGTTTTAAAAAAAATCCCAAAAATTACCGTAATTTGTGTGTCGGCCGACCATTCCCTATTGTCTTTCTTTGGAACAAATGCCTGGTTTGAAACGAATCCTTCTGGATCATAACTGTGATTAACATACCCTAAAAAAAATTTTTTTCGTGCGGTGTAAGCACTCTTGTGTATAGCACGCGAAAATTTTTATCAAAATTAATATTTTTAAGTGACTTCGTAAGTATCACATAAAGATGAATCTAAAATCTATGCAGAAAAAATATATTGCTGTGTTTTTATATAGTAATTTAAGCGGGACCTTGATATACTTTTTGCTTAAACTTAATTGCTATGAACGATGCTTAAAAACTGTCTTTTCGACTTTGTTTTTAAAGAATTTTAACAAGTATGAACCAAGGTTTATAGTAATTACTTTATTTCATTCGAAAGCTGCGTGAAAGTCAAATCAAACTCTTATTAATGAGTCAAAAACCGTAATAAAAGTCAATTAACACTTTCCAACCGCTGTGACAATGTAATCCTTGCGCGGTACATTGATTGTCACTTGTAAATTCATGTGATCAAGGCGGAGTGGTAAGCGGGCCTGGCCGTAACATATCAGCCCGCTTACAATTCTGGATCCAGGCCAAAAAAGTCAAAAACAGTGGTTGGTGTACAAAGGCAAGTTGATCCTGAGTTTATGAGGTAAGTTAAAAGACAACACGCTTTTTATCACATCGTTTTTCACGTTTTCAGAATATCTTTGTTTCTTAAGATATTGTTTTTCATTTTAAAAAATTGGAAAACTTAATTTCAAATTTAAAAGCTTTTTAATTATATTGTATGGATTTTTTTATTTATCTATAGGTTTAGAGGGGAATTTAAAATATTTTATGTAGTTCTTTAATTTAATGGGATTTAAACTTATTTTAACTAAATGATTTAGGGTGTAATCTTTTTTCGGTTTAGGGTCGTCGGAGCCAAAGGACCCTGGACCTGAGCAATTTTAGAGCCAATGTCGAAACCCCAGTTAAAGATAACGTGTGTATCCTACGCAGGCCTAGGCAAAAAACTTAAAATAATGCTAAAAACAAAATAAAAGAATAAATTTTATATTAAACAGGTCGAAAATTGCTAGGCTCTAAGTTCCTTCGGCTCTATCGATCCCGTGGCCTTTTTCCCAAATTTCCCAGAGCAGAATGGCTAATCCACCTATGAACTCACGGAAATGGAATCCCGCCTTTCAAAATAAAAATAGGTGAAAATATGCATGAAAATAGGTCAAAGCTTAGCGGTGACAATAGGCATAGGTTAACGAACAGACTAAAATAAGAAAATAATACCGTTTTCTGATTGTGAAGCAGGTTTGATGGGACGTTCATCCCAAGAATCCACAGATAAGCTTGAAACTTTTGTCGAATTAAGCTCCCCTTCAGACTGAACACGAGCCAACCTATTCACCGAGGATTTCTTCACGATTTCTTGGCGTTTCTTTAAGGCGTTAAACTTGACTCGGTCCAGGGATGTGGCCAACTGCAATATATATCAAATTATGTAGCTGTGCTATGTAAAAAATGTCATGAATTGGCGACCCATTGTTAGCATTTTAAGGGCGATATAATTATTAATTGCACACCAATAATAACTTTATATACTTTACATACTTTTTATATAATTTAACAAATAATATAATTTTAACTTTTTTATTGTGATAAAAATGATTTAGGGTAGATAAAGCCTTGGGAACTTGGAGCCAAAAATAAAAATCGCTTAAATGTTTACCTAAGCCTAAGCGAAGCCTTAAGGCTGTTTTATATTTTTGTAAAAACGTCCTTTGGACAAAGTCCAAAGGACATTGTTACATACGTTTATACGCTGTGTTTGTCCTTTGGACTTTGTCCAAAGGACGTTTATACATATGTATGAACCAGCCTTAAATCTAACCCCAAACCATTTTTTTCTTAAAGGCTCTAAGTTCCCATTGCTCGTGGCTACAAGTTTCCAAAAATTTTCGTTGGCTCCAAGTTCCCTACTTAAGGCTCTAAAGACCCTGTACCATGAAAATATAATGAAACCCATAACTGCTTAAAATAACATTTAAAAAAAAACTGTTGAATAACTTTTGATCATTTCAAACCATCAAAAATATGGTTGTCTTATGTGAAACACACGTCTTATAATGTTTGTATATGAATGAATCTAGTATAGTCATCTTCAAAAATTGATGGTCGGTCTCCTTAGTGTTGTTTTTAGTGATGGGCGGAACTGCCAAACCCCGGTACACGGGAACCTGAACCGGAAACAGGCCCTGTCCCAGGGGGGCCAGGGGGGCCATGCTCCCCCCCTGTTGGTTTGGCCGGGATAAAAATAAGGAGAAGAAGTAGGTCCAGGGGGGTGGGGAGAGGTAACAGCGAAGCTAACTTTATTATGAACCCTGTTTCTCCCTACCACCTTTCTTGGGGTATGCCAAAAGTGGATTCTGCCGGCCTGGCTGCCTTGAATTCGATGTAAATAGGTATTTTTAAGCCCTAATTTTGCTCATTTTAATTGCTAAATCAAAAAATTTCGCCTCCGGCGTCTGGGGGACACCCCCAGACCCCTCTAAATGTTAATTATGATCAAATATCATATTTACGGTCGTTGGAACCAAGGGAATTTAGATCCGAAGTGAAAAACTTAGATCCGGACGTTTAAAATTGCTAAAACCTATTCCTTAGTCTAAGCCTAAACCTCACCTAAACCATTTTTTTACTTTCGGCTCCAATTACCTTTTTTTGCAGCTCCCAGTTTTAAAAATTTTCTGATTGCTTTAATTTTCCTGTTTACGGCTCCGAAGACACAGAAATCAACAAAACTCCGATTGTGCTAATCAAGGCGTGTGCAAGAGCGCGTTTAAGGCCACGTCATATTTTTTTAGAAAAAAAAAGGAAGATTTTTTTTTTTTGGGGTGTTTGTGGTTTTTTTTTTTTTGTTTTGGTTTTGGGTGGGTGGGTTGTTTTTTGGTTTTTTTTTTTGTTTTTTGTTTGTTTTTGTTCCGGGGGGGGGGGTTTCAGAGTTATTTCTGTGTTTTTTTTTATTAAATCATATACTCGTGAAAATCGAGCGAGTTTCAGTTTGTTGCTGTCTTTTTTATATTTAACTCTTTCTCGCTCTTGATTTAAATAAATGAGTTTTTTTGATAAAATCTTTAAAAATAATACTCTGCAAAAATAGATTTTAGCAGTAGAAATGAAAAAATACTTCTGCGTTTTTAGTACTCTAGCTTTAGGAATTTACTTGAACACATGTTAATCATTGAAAACAAGGCAAACAAAATGTCTTTAAAACAAAAACATACATTGTTAGTTTTTTATGTATGATATTTTATACATTAAATCAAGTATAAAGTCAGAAGTTCAAATAATCACACGGATCTTTGGAAGTCTTAAAACATTACCGGTAACTTTATTTTCAAGCAAGCAAAACAAAAATTAGCTAACTTTTCATATATTTCATATAGTGTGCTTTTAAAAATCATATTCTGTAAAAAGGCGCAGCATTGTTTTTCGGAAATATTTTACATGTTTTATTTGCATTTTTCTGCGGTTATTCTTTCGTAGGCATTTTAAGAATTCGTTTTTTTTTTCAACACACCGAAAAAACCAATGTTTTGACAGCCATCAGCACAGCCTTGATGCTTTATGATCTTTCAGTCGTCTCATAGATTCTCAAGATTTTTAAAGCAGTTATTATAAAAAAATTCACGAATGTATGTTTAATGTTAGAATTATTATTTTTGTTATGTCTTCTCAAAATTTTATTTTAAACCTCTTAAAGAGTCAAACAACAAAGAAAAACAAAAAACTATTGTAGCAAAAGTTTCTCCGTTTTATGGGGAAGGTATGTTTTTTGCTTTTCAGTACCCTCGTGTCCAGTACCCTCGTGTCCCTCTTGCAAAATGAATAGATTTTATACAGTTGTGGCGACGCAATTTTTTTTAAGCCCAGTACCTTCGTGTCCAGTACCTCGTGTCCAGTCCCTCGTGTCAGTACTCATGTAGATCTATAGTACTCGTGTCGTTAAAAAAAATAACTTTTTCTTAAATATTCACAAAAGCAAAGCACAAAAGGCTATTATACCGTCTTTGAAATTTTTTAGAAATTTTATTGTGATTTATATGTAGCTAAAATCAAAAAAATGCCTTTCGTTTAGGTGCTATTGTCGGCAAGTAAAACAATCAATACTCTGTCCTTTTTTAACTTTGTAAAAGGAAAAAAAAACTAATAAAATAAAATTTATTTTATTTAGAAAAAACTAATAAGAACTTTTTGATTTTTGATTATACTTATACTTTTTGAATTACTGTTAACTGTGATTCATTTCTTTGAGTGCTAATTTCAATTCCGTGATAAAACAAATGGTAGAACAATTGCCAAGCACCGTTTCAAAAACGCTTTATGGCTCAATAAATATGATTCATGAATTTCCCTTGCATGAATAGTTCTGCAACAAAAAACGTAGTGTCGGTAACTGCCTAGCACTTTGTTTTTCTTCAAAACATACAAACCATTATTAAAATCGAATTTATTTCCACGAATTGTTGTAAATAATGAGTTTTATGCCAGAAAAACTTTAAAAAAAGAGCTTTGTTGACTAGAAAAACAAAGTTATTTATAACCTAGACGACTCAAGCATTTAACAGTTATTTTAGTTACTCCAATTACGAGAAAAATTTAAACCAAAGTAAGCCTAAAGCTAAACTCCAACATCCAGATAACGAAAGTAAACCTTACAATATAAAAATAGGATTAAAAATTAGTTAATTATGTAATTTTTCCAAAGTAAGAAAAAGAAACATACCATTGCAAAATTTGGAACAATATACATATTCATAATTGATTTAAATATTTTTGATTTGTTTAAAACAACACTTACTTACTAAAAAATTTAAGATTAGAAACAAAACTTAAACACTAAAACAATTCAGGCACAGTTTATATCGAAGTGTACCTGTATACATCATGATTTTAAAGGTTTTAGTAAAGTAAATATATACGTGAGGTTAAAATTCCCAAATTGTGTAATTTCAAGGACACATTTTTTGTGTTCAAACGTATCCAATTTTAAAGCTTATCTGATGATCTTTACAAACATTGGTTTGCGTTGTCAACACAACACAATATTTAAATACTCTATCTTTTAATTGAGAGCCATTATAAATTTCAACTTTGTATACAGAGCAAATTTTAAAATTACAACTATAGTCCCACATTTCAAGCGAAATTTCATATTTGTATAATTTATATAAATATAATATAATAATAATAATAATAAATGTAATAATATAAAGTATATTATATTACCTGTTCATCTATAACACTTTCTGGTGACGACAAATTATTTCTTGTTTCCGCTGATCTGGCCCCTGGCAAAGGCGGACCTTTAAAATTTAATTTAATTAATAATAATTTAATTACATTAATGCAATAATAATCTAATTACATTAATAATCAAAACATTCCTGTCTGGTTAAGCGTGAAAGCCCGTCTTTTTATAGTGTAGATCGCGACTTTATTCGCGGTTGAGTATAATAAACTATAATTTTAGTTTTTAGACGCGGTTGATTATTAGTGGACAAAAATTTTTCTCGGGATTGGGTAAAATATGCAAATTTATAATCGTAATTGTAATTTTTTTATGATTTGTAATTTTCAAACAGTATATAATAGTGATGAGAATAACTGCAGGACCCCCAGAACACCGAACCCCAACTAGAACTGTAATTGAGATATTCCAAAAGTTCGGAATAGGAACCGGAACCGGAATTTCAAATTTCGCCCGAAGCATCCGGATCTCAAAGCCATTACACTGCGAACCCCCGGAACACCGGAACCAGGATCTGAATTGAGATTTTTTTAAAATCCGGAATAGGAACTATGGAACCGGAATTCCAAATTTTGCCCGGAACATCGGGAACCCGGAACCGAAACTGCCCGTCACTAGAAATGAACGTTTTAAAAATCTTAAGACATTTTTGACGCACTATAGCTGCGCTGTACAGGTAACCAGGATATGGCAAAAAATATTTTAACTCCATACTTAGGGTTTTTTTTTCTGAATCTATTAAATTCCATACTTAGGGTTTTTTCAATGGGCGATAGAATTCGCTGTTTCCCGCCGTTGTTCCAAGTGGGTTGAGAGGAGCTCTTCACCATTCCAGGGGCTCTGTCGCCGACCGGAGAGCCTAAAAGTAAAAAAATAATTAACCATTAAATTTCACATAAGGTGTATGAAATGCGTTCGCAAATGAAAATGCGTTCGAATAAGGTATTGAAAATTCGTTCGCAATTATTGCTACGGTTATTTGTTGACAGTCAAAGTGCGTGTTCAAAGATTTTCGGGAGTTCGCACCTGATCAGTCTAATAAAATTTTTGGATTTGCGTAAAATTCAATTAAAAAAAACAAAAGTATTTAAAGCATAAACAAAATATAATTTGCATGTTAAACCAACTGAGTAAACGCATTATTATTATATGCTGGTATTTATTTAATTTTGTTATAAACACTGAAACTAAGATATAATTATAGAGAGTTATTACTTTACTTTGTAATAAAGAATTTTTTTGCTTTAAGAATTTGTGGTTTTAACGTTATAAAATAAACCAACAATGCAAGTATATATCAGTTAAATATTTAGTACAATATAATTTTTCTAAACTTTTAATAAGTTTTTAGTGGTTAATAATTTGTTAAACTGCCCAAGCGCGTCAAGAATTGCCCTTAAAATTGAAGCAACTGGTTTAACAAAATCCAGCATCTCTGAACTAAGACTGAAATAATATACAGGTAAGCTTATTTCACCAACACTACAGTTAATTTGATGTATAGAATTTCAATTCAGGTATACACTGATAAAATTATCATTTAAATTAACCGTTCCGTTAGAAAAATATGTTAACCCGAAATTTTATTGTCTTAGACAATTTTTAACATACTTTAGTAATATTCCTTGAAGCGCTAAAACAGTACGCTATTATTTTGCTAATTTTCCAAATAAATGAAGAGTGATGTCAATTTTTTTCTTAAATATTTGCTTTGTAAACTAATTTTTTTATAGCTTAATAAAGATTTTCTTATAGATTCTTTTCATATATGAAAGACAAAAAAAATTGAACGAGATAGCGTCGAATTTTCAATTGTACTATGGTTTTAATAACATTTAAGTTGTAAAAAATTTTATAGCGATGTTTGCTCTAGTTTTACCTTTTTGTTTAGTGTTTGATTTAATGTTTTAATGTAACCATTATAGATTATAATTTAATTCTAGTAATTATTTAAAGTAGTGTCTAAGGTTAATTTAACGGGAGTTTATGAAAATAAAAGGGGGGTATCGTTTTTATTAAACCCTTAAGGTTTATATTAATTCTAAAGGGATATGTGGTTTTATTGCTTGTTAAATTATGCCTTCACTACTTCTGCACTTTTGCAAATTTTAATAAAATAACATATAAAATAAAAAAATAAAATAGTTTAAGCATAGCTTTTTTAAATATTCGCCTAGAAACAGCTAAAATATTTCAAGATCAATAATCGAATCGAATCAAGAATCAATCCTTGATTAAAAGAATGGAACTTTAGAGCTACGACAGGAGCTCACTATAAATGGCCGGAGTTCCGAGAGCGTTTAATAAATGTGATCAAACTTCAATATTTGAATCCAAAGATTTATAACACTACAACAAATACGAGTGCAATTTCTACTTTAAAAAATACGCGATTTTACTTAAGAGGTTATAAAAAGGATTAATTTTTTGATGAAATTAATTAACTAACTTTTTAATAAGATTAATTAACTAACTAACTTAATAATTAAAAAATTAAGCTATCAGAATTAGAGTAGGGTGGAAAAAGTTGAGATTTTTGGGCATACTACAGTGTTTTAAGATGATAAAAGTGAGGTTTCAGTTTGAAATTTGGTGACCTGCCTGCAGGGCGACAAATCTATGTGTGTTCCCTAACTTCTCCCTAAACACCCAACAAATTAAGGTGAATGAGTTATCGTTGGAAAGCTTATACCCCAGGGAATGTCATAAGGGGATTAAAATTTTGAAACAACTTACATGGACATCTTTATACTGGACAACGAGTTTTCACCAAAGGGGGACTCTATGGATTTCGGAGCTTTTTTTGTCTAGGAATTGGCTTAAACTTATTGGTGAGAGTAATTAGCCAATGTAAAACCAGACTATTATGTTTTTTGGAAAAAAGAACATGGACATCTTTATACTGGAAAACGACCACCAATGACCAATGACCTTGCTTCCCAACCACAAAAGAGCAGGACGGAACGGATCATGCTTGCTAACTACTAAACGAAGTGAGTTAAATGAGATAGCATTGCAATAAATTGTTAATTGTTATATACCGTGTGAATAAACTATTTCATTTCATTTCATTGCAAAGCTTACAATTCAGGAAATTATCATAAAAGGATTGAATTTCAAAAAAATAGCAAATTAATCTGAGAAATACAGATATAATTATTTGTCAGCCGTATGGCTGACACGGGCTACTTGTATATCAAAAATATGAATTCAATGCTATAATAAATAAAATATAATAAAATTGGTGACGTTTAGACATTAAGAACTTTTTTAGCAGCACACTTTTTAAGTTTCTGACTTTATTAAAATTTTCATATTTAATTAGAGTTAAATTAAAATTTTTTTAAAGAAAATAGAACTATAGCGTTATATTATTTTGTATATATTTTTCTGTACTTTAAGTTAATTTTAATGCAAAAATAAAAAAACGACGTACAGCAGTTTTTAAATTTAAAACAAAACCAATTTCTGGGAGCTTTCATCCTGCAAGTAGAACCAGAAGAATTTAAAATAAAGTTTTTTAATAAACAAAACAACACCTTTCCTGCATTAACGCTGTTGAAACTAACATTAACTTCTATATAGAAACTCGGTCGCATGGAGAAATAAATTTTAAATTTCCACATTTTGCAGAAAAAAAAATTCAATTCGCTCAAACGTTAGTTTTCACGCCCTTTGGCGAAAATTTGAATTCATAGCCGGCATGACCCGACCTAAAGTCGTTTTTATTTTACAATTGATATTTATTGAAATTTAAACGGACTGGTTTTGAATTGTTTTTTATATATTTTTTTATTTGATGCTCAATTTTGATATTAGTAAATTTGTATCAATCCAAACAAAATGTGTTAAATGGTGACTGTTTCATACATTTTTTAACTCGTTTGGCAACAAAAAAGAATTTTTCATGCAGAAAATTTAGACGAATTTAAAATATATGGGGAAGTATGTCATTTTCATAGAAACATGGTCCCAGTTTTATATAATCTATTTTCTATAATATTTTTTTTATTTGATTTTATTCGAAGTGCGGTCGTGTTATAAAAACAGCTTAGAAAGAACAAAAATATAATTCTGTGGCCGTGGTGTATGTCTACTATAAACTTCAGTCACGACTGAAAGTAGATCATATGTGGTTGTGGTCCTATGTGATTAAAATGACGCTTTTAAACCTGTGAATTTTAATTCACAACAAAGTAGTAAAGACACACCGCTATCATGGTTCTTTTTTTAGTATGATTTCCATAAAATTCCATCCTGATTGAAGATTATCAATAAAGAAATTATTAATAGAAAAAGAATTTTACTAGTGATACATAGAATAATTATTGTAAGGGGGGTATCTTTTTTCTAATTAAACCCATTAAACCCTTTTTCTAATTTAACTAAAAAGATACTTACTTACCCATTGCATTTTAAATTATGCGTCAGGTATTATTGCATTATGCGAAGTTTAATAAATAAATAAATAACATTAAATTAATTTGCAACGCATTCTAACGAAGGTCAACAGTTTTATTAGCCTTATTTAAGATTTTTCAAAAAATTTAGTTTCAATTAATAAATCTGTTGCTTTGATAAAAAACGTTAAAAACACACAATTTAAGTCTGCAAGTACTGGGGTGACATTCTGACGCGCGGTTAAAAGTTATCCCGGGATACTTTTTTTACGTGCTTAAGGATGCGAGTGAAAAATCAATTTTACCCAGGTTAAAGTCGGATTAAATTTTTTCTATTGTTTAAAGAATAAAAATTTATCTTACTCAGGAGGTGAATAAATATTTTCTCCCGTAGAATTAATTTAATAAAAAATAAAATAGCGCATTGACTATTTTTTTATTTTGCGCTAGATGGTTTTGCGGCGGGAGATAAATAATTTTAAAAAAATTCATTGCATTCATTTTCACTCCCATATGCGGCAGTTTTATTTATTTACAATATATATTTGTTTTTTTTTATTTTCATTGAAATGGATTTATTGGGGTAAATATAAGTGTTTCTTCAGAATGTGACGACCCCTGGACTGAAATTCTATGTATTTTAAAAAAATATAAGTAATTTTTCTAAAACGTTTGTAGATAATAAAAAAAATTTGTAGTCGTTCTTTTTATAAGCACAGGGCGTCAGTGTTGAGGAAATTGTAGATGCTTTAATAATATTTCACTCCATGTACTAACACTAAAGCAGCTTTTGTAACAACAATCTATAATTAGATGGTTAAATTAAATCTGAATAAAAATTTTCTATAATCCTATTTTAACTAAATACAAAACAATTTATCGGATTTTTCCACTATTAACGGCTATAATATGCAAACAAAAATGAGGTTGGAGACCATTTCACCACGCTGTTTTATAAAAAATCTTAAATTCCGGTTAAAATCCGCATTATTCGGGTTAGCATATTGCTGAAAAAATTAATCTAGAAGGAACAAAAAAGGCGTGTGGATTGGTCTCGACTTCCAGATACCGTAAAAAAATAAGTTAAACCATAAAAGTTTTTTTGCATTTTTGCTCATTGTTTGATAGCGTCTTATTTCTGAATTTTTAGTGGCTGATATTTAAAGGTTTTTAAAACTAAACAGCATTCTTTTTAATGGGGGGGGTTAAAATTTACTGATTACAAATACGTAGTTTATTGTCGCAAGCTAAAATACATTTTTTGCATGGCAAAAAACAATAAATTTGTAGTATTTTTGGTTATGGCGCATCTGTGCAATATTTTCTGTTAAAATCAAATTAAATCTTTTAATTTCAGAAGTCAGAACCATTTTTTAGACAAATTACATATTATATTTTAAAGTTTTTCGTGTAAACAAAATAGATGACGCTGCGAATAATTTTACCTATGTAGCGCTGTCTCGTCCTTCGTTGATTGGCTGTGTGAGTCGTCGGATAGGACGGATGTTCTTGCGCCTTAATTTTAGCCAATCGATTGCGATTGGTCAAAATCGGCTGAGCGCTCGCGGGCCTGTTATCGTGCTTCATCTTTTTACACACCGAACCCATGCTGTATATTTTATCTTTAAATGGGGAGTTTAGTACAAAAATCAATTCGTGTAACTCTAACATGCTGCAGAATTGTTTATCTGTGCGCTGTTTCATAAATGTTACTAACATTTGATTCTTTGTAAATATTTACAAAGAAATGAAATCCTATGATAAAGCATAGGGATTTTTGCAATTAATATTTATGCAAATTTTTGGTTTTTTATAAGTTTTTCCAAAAGTCTATTTTCATTTTCATTTCTTTGTAGCTTTCTACAAAAAAGAAATGGACTTCAACAAAAAAACAGCATGTTGGGAACTTTTATGAAACAGCGCCCTGCTGTGAAACGTTTTACCACTGTAATATTTGATTTTTTTTAATTTCAGTAAATAAAAAAAATCTGACTTTTTGTCCATGTTGTTAAAAATTATTAAAAAATCAAACAGGTCTATTTATTAGGACACTAAAATTTGCATTAAAATTAGCTAGAATCAGTTTGGCATTTTGCTCTTTGGGAATTTAAGGAAGAGGAAAAAACAGAGCGTAGACTTTTCTGGGCCGTAAAAGGCGTAGAAAAACTCAGAGGCTAATTAATTTTTCAGCGATCATTGGCTGAAACTGATTAAATATGGTCGTAATTAAGAATTCTAATTGGTCAAAATTTGAGGCATTAACTCTAGTTCCTACCGTAATGACAGGTGGAAAAGTGTTCCCCAGGCACTTACACCGTCACATTATCATTAATCGCTTGTCACTATTCGTCACTTGTCACTCCGGTCTCAACTAGGCCTTACGCAATGAACAACGTTCTTTTTGGGTTAAAAATTTATGTAAGCGTTAAAAAATGTATAGGAATAGAAAGATTTCATAAAAAGAATATTACTATAAGACCACTACCGCTGTTTTATTTGTAATAAAAATATGTTGCTTTTCAGCTAAAATAAAAAAAAAATATAGACAACTGCTTTAATTCAAAAATTCACCAGAATGACCGCCCCTCGAAAATCGTCTATTGGTACTTAATAAAATGTCAGTGGCAAGCGATAAGTGACAATACAACGGTGTAAGTGGCCGGGGAACACTTTTCCAGTTGTCATTACGGTATGAACTAGAGTTAATGCCACAAAATTCGACCAATTAGAATTCTTAATTAAGATACGACCATATACAATCAGTTTCAGACAATAATCGCAAAAAGTTATTAGCCTCTGAGTTTTTCTACGCCTTGTAAAAATATTCTTAACCAATCAATTTTTAACTATATGCTGATTTTAAAAAATAGCAAGAATTGAAATTTTCGCTTGATATAAAAAACTTAAATTAATTATTTTGATATAACGATAGATTCTTCGCTTTTATATATTTTGTGACATAACTTCTGGTTTTGAAGAATATAAATGCGTACACAAATCGATTTTTTTATTAAACCCACCGTTAGCTCATAATTGATTGTAAAGTTTTTTAAAAAAAGATTTTCATTTTTTGTTTTACTTTTCCACGAAACTTGTCCATAACTGATGTGTTAACAGTATCAAAGCTATTCACTTATATTTAAAATCGCTAATTATTTTTTTTTCTTCATAATTTTTCGATTTAATTATATTATTTTATTTTATTATTATTACAATAGTTTTTCACTTAAAATTCATGAATAATTGTGGTACTTTTATTTTTTGGAAGATAAAATTACAATTATAAATTGACAGTCTACTAAAACTGATATAAGCCATTCAAAAACTCATTGTATAATTATGTACTTAAAAAATTACTTAAATTTTAAAAAAAACGGCTTAGCATTAGAGTCGGTGGGTCTACAGCTAAACTCAAATCAAAAACATTGTATATTATTATCTCATACATTTTTACTCAAACCAACCAATAAGTGCAATATTTATAATAGAAGTATTAATTTTTGTTTCAGTATTGTGGTCGTCAAACTCAATTTAACGGGTAAGAACAATTATATTTGACGGACGGCTTGAATCCGTAAATAAGAAACTTTAAATCATCCAAACTTATTGGAACTTGGAGTTGACAAAAATTAGGTTTTTTGTTTTGTTTTTTTATTTTATTTTCACAACCGTGTTTTTGTCGAACGTTTTTGTCGAACGTTTTTGTCGAACGTTTTACAGTTTATTATTGTTTAATGCTAAAAAACGAAACTGACAAAACAGTATATAAAGAAAAAAAAGCAAAACTTATAAAATAAAAAGCAAACTTTTACCAAAAATGGTTTACATGACTCTTAAGTTTGATTATATAGATTCTTGAAACCTGAAGCCGAGATAACAATGAAACTTAGCATATTTAGAGCCATATTAGACATAACAGGTGAAGCTAAAGTCTTGATTTTTAGCACGAACCTAAAACCTAAATTCAAACTGAAAATTTTACAAAATCACATTCTTTCACGTTTATATGTCTAAAATCGCTCCATTTAAAACTCACTCGATTCTAAGTTTCTCCTACCAGGTTAGTGTGTCATGAATTATGATAAATTTAAGTAATATTTTGGTTGAAAGCAAAAAAAAACTAAAACATAAATTCAAAAGTTTAGCAAGTGCATTTTATTCAAGAATATTGGCAGGGATCATCATTATTAAAAATACCTGTCAAAATTAAATAATTTTTATTAGTGAAAAATTGTTTAAAAAATTTTATAATTAAATGGACAGCTTTTGATACATAGATACATTTGTTTTAATTTCTACTATTTGTAAGTTTCTAATCTTGGCCAGAGTAAGCAGCCAAGTGAATGCGCTCTGTTGTTATCAGTTATATCACTCTTGTCACCATGGTGCCTTATATCACAATACGTGCAAAGCATAACTGATGTTTAACTATAGTCTCAGTTTGGAGATATTGATTGATTTTTTGCTAAGTAAAGGGATAGCGAATAATATATAATAAAAATGATGATTTAAAAAGAATACCACCGGAAAGAGTACATAATTTAAAAAATACGTGAAGATGATTAGGTTATTCTTCATTTTATGTTATACACAAAATACCCTCTTTTTGTTCAATATCAGTTTTGTAAAGACGTAAATATTATATTCAAAAGTTTCTAAAATATTTTATGAAGAAAATTTTAATCTTGATTAGGAAAACACTTTATGTACTTCTTTTGTTTAAGGCTTTATTATGTTTTGATAAGTTTTGCAATTATTTTTTATAGAATACTTACAGCTAACAGCATAAAACTTTCGACAGTATATTAATAATTTTACTACAATAATAGCAATAATAATATTAGGTAACTAATGCATAAGTAATCGAACAACTGAATCAATAGCTAATTAAAATAAAAAAAGGCTATTGAAACTGAATTCAAAACAAAATTTACTAAAAACCCAAAGTAAAAGTTCCTTTTATTCTAATATTTTGAATTTATGGACAGTACAACCGAAATTAGGGCAGTGGTCCCACTACGAAACAAAGTTCCTCTCGGACTAAATGCATTTCACTGTATTTAGTCTGAGAAACTACATGTATACTACGTTACCTTTTATATGAAAACCCAAAGTATACCTTCCTTTTATTCTAATATTTTGAATTTATGGACAGTACAACCAAAATTAGGGCAGTGGTCCCACCACGAAACAAAATTTCTCTCAGACTAAATGCATTTCAGTGTAATATTGTTGAATATGAACATATTCAGATTAATAAAACATTTATTTGAAAACTTTTACTGGCTTTTTGGTATTAAATTAAAGTATTTATCATAAAATGTTTTTTTTAGATTAACCCAAAAAATTACATTTTAGTATCCCAAAAAATAGCTTTCAATTAGTCAAAATAGTCAACAGTTAAGAAAAATACTTCAAATTCATTTAATATTGTTGGTAATAGAAAACGAAGCAGGCACAGTATAATACAAAACACCCAAAACGATTTTGACGGAGTTTCACTTTCAGTTTCTAAGAAAAGTAGGCAAAATTATTATTTTTCATAACGGATTCTGATTTCGCAGCGGGACTGCTGACACATAAATTTGTTATGCTAGGTTTTATTAATATTCCAAAAAGATTTTTATTGGAGTTTCTGTTCCTTAACGAGGGCAATAACAACTTAGTCTAAAATACCTTAATGAACTTTGATATGAAGCATTAAAAATGGATAACTAAGAGTGTCAATAAGTGGCAACTATAAAAGAATAAAATGAACTCAAGAAATAATTCGGCTAAATTCACCATATTAAGCAAAACATGTATATTTCTATTTAATTTTTGAAATATACTTTTAGCTTTTAACATTTTATTACGGGGTTTGATTGAGCCCACGGCGCAAACTATATAATAATTCTTCAGACCAAAGCAATATTTAGAAATCTAATGATTTGTTGGAAATCGACTTTTCGACAACGTAATAAAATTTTGGAAAAGTACCTACCTATCTACCAGCTAACTAACCTAAAATTTTTTGTTTGCTATTAATAAGTAAGAAAAGCGTTTTTATTACATTATAATTATTATTATTACAATTATTATAATTATTAATTATTATTTTTATTAAAACCTGCTTTTTTCATTTTATGGTGATCAAAATTAAATGGTCTACCAAGCATGAATAAATGATACACGAAAATTATTATTCGAACTGAATATTTTTAAACGTTATATTATACTTTTTTTATTTCCCGCACTAACAATGTGTGCTTAAATAAATACTAAAAACGACAATACATTCATAATTAAAGGTGTAATCTTGTAAACGTGATTGAGACCCCGCCCAATCTATACTTATTTTACTTTTTATTAATTTTGACGTGGTTATTTTTAAAAAAAAACACCACCGCTCTTCTCTATTGGATTCTAATTCGGTCACTAATCCCCAAAAATGCACGTTATGTTTTGTGTTTTTGGGATCAAAGTTTTCAAAACGGTAATTCTGTTTCGTTTAAATTGTCTAATGCAATTTTGATTTAATAACTTTTGTTTCTGGTCAAAATACAGTTGGTTTTCGTGATGTTTCCATATATAAAAATATAAAATTTAAAAATTGTAAAACCATGTGTTTTTGTTGAACCAAAAGTGTACAGTTTCGTTTTTTTAAGAATTGCTTGCAACATTAAATATTATCAAAGGTGGTTAATACTAATATCGAGGAGGTGTTTATCCAACCGTCGTATTTTTGACATAAAAAGTCACAATCAGTATAAAATCAGCGTGATTGTGACTCATATTGTTAATTCTATTTGTGCGTTAAAGAATAAAAAGAGTCACAGTAACGAGTATTTTATAACAATTCTGACTCTTTACGTCAGAATACTGACGAAATGCGTCCATCCGAACCACAACAAGCGAAAAGTAAAGGGCGCATCTTGACTAACGAGTTTCCCCGTGACGGACGGGTGTCATGAAGAAGAATGGGTGACATCGCGACAAACCGGGTCATTCTGACGGGCAGGGGTCACATCGTGACAGACGGATGTCACGATAATTACTTTAAAACCCGTTTTTCCATAGATATTTACGTTGCTATTACCGTCAGATTAACAATTTTTTTTTAAAAAAAGCAAACAGAAATAATGGTACGGGGTCTTTCGGAAATTTTAGTGAACTTGCAGCCACGAGCAATGAGGACTTACAACCTTTAAGAAAAAATTGGTTTGGACTTAGATTTAGGCTTTGCTTAGGTAAACGTAAACGTTTTAGCGTTTACGTTGGTAAAGGTTTTTTTAATTTTTGCTTTCGGCTCTAAGTTCCGAACTTACAGTTCCAAATTTTACACTTACAGCTCCAGGATTTCTATTTTTTGCTCCAAGTTCTCTCGGATCCATCGATCCTAAATCGATTTAGGTGTTTTAGGCATTTTTAAGCTTAGTTTAAAAATGTTAAGTTAAAAAAAGCAAAAAAAATACACGAAATTGTGCTTAAATTTAGTCTATCTATAAAATTGGACAATACCTATTAAGACACTAAAAAAATAAGCGTAAAACGAAGTTTACAACTACGCGTAAAACAAATTGAGAAAAAAATAGCCCTCGATTTGCAGGGAATTTTAATTTTGAGCTGGCGAAAACAAATCCAACACCACCCTGATATTTATTATTTATATATTTATAGAACATTTATTTATAGAAATTTATAGAAAGTTTTTCTAAAGTAAAATAAATGTAAAATAAAGTAAAGTGAAAGTAAAATAAACTGCTGTTTTCTGCCGTCGCTGCTTTCAAGCAATACTTTTTGTTTTTGTTTGCTGTTTTGAAGAATTTCTCAAAAAAGGATGCTAAATTAACTTTATTCCACATATTCTGAAAAACTAAAACTTTATTAGTTTGTGTTCGGTTTATTGTGTTTTTTGTGAATTATATAAATAATATGATAAAACATTCCATGAGTTTTAATTTGTTGTGTTATTTGCAATTCCTAAATTAATAAAGTAATAAAAATAAATATTTTTATTTATTCCATGATCTTTTGTCATTTTTTGTGGTTTTTATGATTTTTTATTTGCCGCCTTTTGATTTTATCTCCGGGGGTTAAATACCTGCAATAACTTTTTAGTCCCGCTCCTTTCGCTACTCACAACATTGCCGAAAAATCTGAAATTGTTGAAATAAAAAAAACGTGTTAGAACATTAAAGTACGCTAAAGAAAGCAAACTTATAAACTATAGTTTTAAATAACTTAGTGTGTTAAATGTTCTTACTGTAGGTATATTATTCTGTTCATTTATAAATTACATGTATAGCATTCTGATGAAAATGCTAGGCTAAGTTTTTTAAAACCAGCCAAAAAGAGAAAGTCTTTTTGTAAACACGGTTTTTAAAGCAATAATTATAGACACACCGTCTGTCACAAAGACAACCATCCGTCACGATGACACCCGTCCGTCACAGTGACACCCGTCCGTCAAAATGACACCCGTCCGAATGAAACCCGTCCGTCACAATGACACCCCTCCGTTACAATGACACCCGTCCGTCACAGTGACACCCGTCCGTCAAAATGACACCCGTCCGAATGAAACCCGTCCGTCACAATGACACCCCTCCGTTACAATGACACCCATCCGTCACGGTGACTCCCGTCCGTTTGTTTGAGGTTCGTTCGTGCTTTCGTGGTTGCGATTCAATTGACCAAAGTCACATAAAAAATACTTTCCATACGATGTGGTTTGATTTGCATGACAATAGTTGACGCGCAGCTAATTGGCCGTTCCGTATGATGTTTAGGGCCCGTTCACACCTGTTCCCAATTCCCAGATCCCAGTTCTCAGATCCCAGAAACAGCAAAAACAAGTGTTCACACCTGTTTCCCAGATCCCAGTTCCCAGAACGACTTGGAGCGGAGCTCCAACTTCTGGGAAAAATTAAGGGAAAGCAAGTGGAGAGGCGTCTCCCCGCACATATCACATAGGCTAAATGCACACATACAGCCTTTTTACGTGATAATGAATAGTATCAATTAGGGACACGCACCAGCTGCACAATATTGATTTTATTGCAAACTTTTTTGCGCCATTACTACAACGCTCCGTTTCTTTTTTGTTTGTTTGAGACAGTCCTACGAATATAAAACAAAAAACGTTGTTTTTTCTCCAAAACAATATTTAAAAAAAATTAAAAGTTTTTCAGTTTTTTTATAGTTTAAAAAACTAATTTATATTATAGCGAAAAAATAAGGAAACGCGGACAGATATTTTTTTTCGCGCACATATGACACACGCTCAATGCACGCAAAGAGATTTTTTCCGTAGTAGCGCTGGTAATTATGTTAATTAGAGACACTTACAAGCTACATAATATTGATTTTTTTTGCAAACTTCGCATTAATTAATTACAGCGCTCCGCTTCTTTTTATGTTCTGTGTCTGCGGACGAGCCTAGGAATATGAAACCAAAATTACTGTTCTTTAAACCAAACATTGCTAAAATGTGGTTTTTAAACAAGTTCAAATGTTTTAAAGCTTTTTTTGTAGTGAAAGCTAATTTATATTATGGAAACGTTCCTAAAATTATAATTTTTTTATAAAAGCAATAAAATTTTTACGTTTTATTAAATTATTTTGTTTTTTTGCAATTTTCTGTTTATCATTTAATTTAGAACATTAAAAATTCCTTTTAAAATATTTTAAAATATGTTTAAACGATTAATTTGTATTTGTATACTGACAAAAAACCGCCGCGCGCGTGAGTGTTTTTTTTTTCAGTAAACAATCAGGTGTGAACAGATCGTTTCTGGGATCTGGGATCTGGGATCTGGGATTAGGTGTGAACGGGCCCTATGTTCAGTAGTTTTTTGTGATTTTCCAACAAAAAATTAAGGTGAATCGACAGTTGCAAACGCATTTTTCACAAATGAATATCTTTTAGTTGACTTTGGTCGATTTGCCGCACTTGTTAAACATGAGTTTCACTTTTGTTTCCTATGATTTGTATTATTCACCTTTGACATTGTCAAAAACTTAAACATTATTCATAAGCGATTTTTTATAAAGTAAATATGGTTAATATTGTATAAATACTGGTGAAGTATCTTATAATTTCTATATAATGGACAGACTTTTATGTTACACTAAAATCATTTTGTTATTGTGTAAAGTATATTGTAGTTTATAGAACCACCCCTTGTTAACCCAAATGTTAAAATATATAAAATGGTTATATTTCTCCTCTTCCCTTTACGCTCCAGAGCTCAGGCAATTTAAAGCAGAAAGAGCTACAAATGCCTAATAAATAAGTACCTTATATTTTACAAAAGCAAAAATTTAAAATTGTTTATTTTAGCAGCATGTGTAGAACTATTTTGAACGCTTAAAATTTAATTGCTTAAAGGTGCGGTACGGAATCAAACTTTTTGTCTTTGATTTTGATAATTTTTCGTGAAAACCTTACTCCAGCCCCCAATAGGCCACAAAAAATTTTTCACCAAAATATTGTAAGGCGCAACCCTTGTGTCTTGGGCGCCCGGAAAAAATACATTCTGCAAAATATCTTCGAAAAGAATATCTTCTGAAAGACTTTTAAATTCTCAACTAAAGAAAACTTCTATTTTCATAAGCCTAAGCGAAATCTTAAAATCAAGCTAAAACGACATAAAAAAATTTTAAAAAACCTATAAAGTTTTTAATACCACTAAATAATTTACTGCTGAAAGAAGATATTTTTTCCGGAAGATATTTTGCAGAAGGTATTTTTTCGGACACCGTGTCTTGTGATGTTGGAGGCCAGTTGGGAGTAAGCTTTATTTATTTATAACTACAGAGTAAAACGCAGCAGGGAGATAAAGGTTTCAGCGGGAGTTACCAGCGGCGTAGTTAGAAAAAAAGAAGGTGGGATTACGAAAGATCTACTAGTTTAACTAATGCTTTACGAAGGAAGGACCCCCCTTATATACCTGTTTTATGTAGAACGCCGGATACGGTAATTTGAATAGTGGCCCCTTACAATATCTCCAGTGGTTCAGGAGTTATGACCCCCCAAAAATAGTGTTTTTCGACAATTCTGTACGTGAAAGATTGCTTAATGGGCATAATGATTTTAGCAAAAAATTATGCATTCGAAGAAACCGGCTACATTTTACTAAAATTTGATACCTTGATCGTCAAAATTGGTGCAGTATTTGTCAAGATATTGCGTTTCCTATACAAAAAAACCCGCGATTTTTTCACTAAAAAGGTTGGGCAAACTTTCGTGCTTTGATTTTTTTAACGAAAAAATCGCGAGTTTTTTGTAAGGAAAACTCAATATCTCGACAAATACTGTGCTAATCTTAGTGACTAAGGTGTCAAATTAAAGTAGAAAGTAGCCGCTTTTTTGAGTACATAATTTGTAACGTAAATCTTTATACGCATTGAGCAATCTTTTACGTACATATAATATATATTACCTCCTACCCTTCTATTATACTTAAAGTATACAATACACATCATGTTACACCATAATGGATAATTACTATATCGCATACTCATCTTTTCTAATATTTAAATTACCTGTTCTAACTTAGAATTAAAATTTCAAAAGGGTTTCAGACCGCGAGATTCAACCATGTTATAGAATGTTCATTTTAGATTATTAAATGATTCCGGTTCCGACTATGAGATTATCCAATTTAGATTTTTCGTTTTGCTATAAGTACCTAATTTTTTTACTTACTATATGTTAGTGTTCATAGGACGTGGGTATTTCATTGCTAAACGAGTCAGGCATTATTCATTTATATACTAAATAAAAACTTTTTATAATGTTTGAATCCTGCGGCCTGAACCCATTTTAAACTTTTATTTCTAATTTTGAGCCGTTAATTTACATACTAAAAAAGATAAGTAGGCGATACAGTAATTATCTATTATGAGGTAACATGATGTTTATTGTATAGTTTATGTATAAACACAGTTCCGGGGCAAGGTTCCTACTAAAATATTATTACAAAACACAACAAATTAACAAAAAAGTGAACTTACTATTAAATCCAGAGGGAGAACTTGCTGCATTGAGTCGAGATAAGCCTCTGGGGTCCTAAAAAAAGTTTGAAGCATGTAAAGATAATATAAACTATATCAAATATAACTAAACTCGAATGCCACCAGGAAGCGACATTACTTAAATACTGAATGTTGTTGGATTAATGCCAGCAGTTATTTCAAATTCATTTCCAAATACTTGAAATGGTTAAAATAAAACAAATAAAAATATACCAATTTATATCTGAAAACGTCATTTATTGTGCAGAAAGAAATTAAGAAATCATGAAAAAATACTTTCTGTCATAATATATGTTTTTTACCGATGTTTTTATATTAATAAAGTCATATAGAATAAATATTAAAGATTTTGTATAAAATTTTGGCCCATCTTATGTAAATTACAAAATGACTCAGTTCGCTACGTTTAAATTAAAACAAAATTTAGACATTCAATGTTTATTCTAGCTGTATTGTTTACCGACTTCAGGTCGCGTAATAAAAATAATTCAAAATTCAATGGGCATTTTCGTTATTGTTTTTTATTTTAATTATTCTGCGCGGCGGCTGTCGCGACCGCTCTGTCGCTTCTACAGTGCCGTTGAGTTTAGTTGAATTAAACAGTAAATTTAATTTAGGAGCTATATGTAAAAATATTTATTTCTAAACTATACTTTTTTGACTCGTAAAGTTTTCTATAGATCCGAACTAAAAAGTTCATGGGTAGAATCGACCGAAGTCACAAAAGAAATAATTTGCATACATACAACAAGATTAAATTTGCAATACATCCTTTAGAATTTGAGTTCGGTATTATGTACGCAGTACAATCATGGTACACTTGCTGTATGTACCGCATGATTGTACTGCACTCAAAATTTCAAAAGATGTATTGCAAGTTTAATCCTGTTGTATGCAAATTATTCCTTATGTGACTTTGGCCGATTTCATGTGTTTAAAACACTTCCAGAAATCCCATTCTGATTTTAAGTAGTTTAATAAAAATATAGGGATTAATGTTATATGTTTATTTTTTTAAACTTTTGAAATTTCTTGTTTGTTTTTCAGAAAAGATTTAAAATGATAAAAGTAATCATAAAAGTTAACATAATACAAAACCTATTTCTGAAATAAATAAGCAACTAAATTTTTAAGCGCCCGGATCTCCGGAGCCTCAGAACTTCGGAGCTCTTCTGCTTCAATTCACCAAATCATCAACGTATAGTATTTAGGGCTATGAGCACTAATTTATATCATTAAAATCAGTAAATAGAAAACAACTCAAAAAAATTGTTTCCTAAGTTGATATCAATAAATAAAAGTAATTAAGAAAATTTAACTTTAAAAACAATGTAGGAACAATAAAACGGAAAAGCCATTATGATAATGAATAAAATGAATGAAAATACTTTTATTGTTTAGAACACTGAATTTAATTTAAGAAGAACCAATGCTGAACAATAATATTTAAATAGTCAAGCTACATCTGCCTTCAACACGTATCAGGAATTATTACTTTCTTGGAATTTAATAATCTCAAAATACCAATATACAAAATAGTTATTAATATTTTGGGTACACTAATTTTCTTAATTTGGTTTGGGTGCATAAAACTTGTTGTCGAATTCTTTTGGCTGTTTATTTTACTCATAATTTACACGTTAATTTATAAAGAACCTTAAACTCGTTTTAAAATTAGCGAAATAATTTTGGAATATCGCTCAGTAGAGGAGGAGAAAAAAAAGAAAGTGGTTAGGGCTTTTTGGCGCCGTAAAAAGTAAGATATTATTTAAGAGCGATCTTCAAAAATCATTTTTATGATTCAAAACAATTAAGGTCGGTTCACACCGGAGTGGCAGCTGATAGCTGATAGTGAACGCGCGCGTTTACATCATTACACTCTCATTGTTGCTGCGGTGTAAATTGTGTGCGCTGTGCGTCACCTATCAGCTGCCACTCAGGTCTGAACCGGCCCTTAGAGACTGTTTTGCATGTTTCTAGGGAGATCAGTTGGCCCAAAGCTTTTTATGGAACCATAGAATTATAGAATTCGGTTTTAATAATTTTTGCTCAGAACAAATAAGTTGACATTTAATGAAATTTTAAAAATTTTTGGCTAACTTTCTGACGTTTTAAATGTTAGTACATTGCATAAAATTGGGTGGGTTTTGAAAGACGTTAAAACTGCTGGGTTTGAATTGCAGCAAATATAAGATTTGCTAGCTCTAAGCAGGAAATTAGGATTGGAATCAAACTGTTTTTAATTTTTAATCCGACTTCAATTTACAAAATTTTTAGTTTCAAGTCAAGTTTCACGTCCTTTAATACCCAAAATAAATTCCTACATTATTTTTATAAAACTCACTTACAGAGCCAAAACGAGCCTTTTTAATTTTGCTCCTTTTTTTCTTTCGTACAACAGGCATATTTTTCTTTTACAACTACTCTTTTTTATTAGTAAAATGAATCGCAATTTTTTTTTAATCTTGCCAAATATAATAGATTTGTTTTTTAAATTGTACAAATTTTAAAAACTTAATATAACCTGCATGGTCACAAAAAATTATCAGGGAACCTCCAAAATATCTATAATTCATTGAATAATTAGTGACAAAATAATTAAAATGTTGAACATAAGAGTTTTGGAACTCTTCTTGTATAAAACGACATAATGATAGATTTTCATTTGTCGAATATTTTGACAAAAAATAATAATCTTTTAATAACTCCTTTACGCAGAATTAGCGACGGTATTTGTCGAAAAAAATTGTTTCTTAAATTATAATTTAATAATATCATGCAAAAAACTCTAAATTTTTATACTTAAAATAATAAGAAGAATGACTAAAACCAAGTAAAGTTTTCTTGCTTTGATAGCAAATATTTTTTCGTCTCGCATGATTTAAAATAACAAAATCAGGTGATTAATATTTTGCTTTTACTTAGCTATAATAACTTATTTTTCAAAAATATTATAGTTTTTTACTGAATTTTGTGTCTTAAAACTATAATATTTTTTTATCTTATGACCACAAAATTTTAGGAAATGTAATTTGTAACTGCAACTCATTTTACCGTATTAAAAAGAATACTTTTCCACTCTTGTTTTGTATTTTTGATTAATTTTTTTTACAAGTTACCATAATAACAAATACTTTTGAGTTAAAGTCGTTGACATTTTATCTTTTTGACAATATATTATAAAGTCTGTTTAGCATATATGACGTAAATTTGTTCTACCTTGATAAGAGCGCTTAACAATAAGTCCGGCTTGAACTAGTTAGTGTATATATAATTCCCAATGCTATTTGGTACCTTGGCAACTTGTTTAATTCAGTCTGGCACCATTTAAAGTCAAGGAATCAACACTTCAGCTTCTTTGATATTGTTTTCAGACATATGCTACTCCAATATGCTTGGGTTTTTTTAATTGAATTGAACTTTTGAATCATTAGACAATTATCAGTTTTCGCTATCGGCAGTATAAAAATTCTTTTAATTTGAAAAAAATAGCCGATGCTTTTAAAATTAGGGTAATATGTAAACAATTAACGACCTTTTAAATATTCAAGTTGTTTTTATCCAAGTTGTTCTTTTTTTCTTTTAAATAATTTTTTGTAACAGTTTACAAAAACAAACAAAATCACAACCGCAACTGTGATCAGCAGTTGAGAAAATATTCATTTTCTTTAGTTGTCATTAGCAATTGTAAGTAATTTTTTTACTAAATTCTAGTGACTTCTAAATTATTTTTAAAAAAATTAAGTTTTTGAGTATTTCTATTCATTTATTAAAGAACATGTTTTTTAATAATATAGTCTCAAAAAATGTTTTGCTTCGACTACCGCTGAGTTTACTATATAATAAATAAACTGTAACACCAATAATTTTGTTTTTTGTTCGATAAAGAGCTGTTTTTTTGCCTGGAACTATGAACGAAATGTGACCACTTAACTCGACATCACGCGTGTATTATTAAATAGGAACAGTAACTGGAAAAATATTGAATAGAAAGAAATATTAAAAGAGCCGTAAACGTGACACTTAGAGCCGATAGCTTGAAACTTAAAGTCAGAAAAAACGGCCAAATGCCTAAGTAAAAGCCCAAATCTAAATCCTGATGATTTTTTAATTAGGACTTCAAGTTATCAAAATTTTTCTGCGGGTCTAAATTCCCCGTTTACGGCTCCGAAATTCCCATACTCCTAGTTCAAAAATTCCGAAAGTCAACAGATCAAGACAATTTTTTAGCCTATATATCATTTTGAAATAAGCAAGAAGTTCAAGCAAATATATATATATATATATATATATATATATATATATATAATATTATATGTTATATATTTTTGGTTCAAGTAAGAAGAAAACAGGAGCCAAGTAAAAAAATCGTAGTAGGGAGAGCTAAATGTAATGAAAATTTATTAATTAAATGATTGATTGATTGATTTTATTACTTTTTTACCTTTGTCTTCGTTGAAAAGATTGTGCTCCAGCAAATCATAAATATAAACAAACTGCGGGCAAACAAAATTACATGAAACAGAATTAATACTTACCGACTCCAAACTGACGTGGTTAAATACGTCAGGTATGTGCAAACGAAACATTTCCATTTTTCAGGATTAAAACATTTTAAGGATCAAATTTAACTGACGAACACTTGAAGTCATTTCTGTCTAACAATATGTTGTATTTTAATACCATTGCTTATTATAGAATGTTGAAAAAAATAAGTCGACTGTTGATGAACTACAAAAATTTTCGATTATGAATTATATTTCTGACCACCAACACTATCCTTTTTTTATTATTATTATCATTTTATAAAAAATTAAGTTACCTTAAACAAGACATTAACCACAGTTGTAATTAGAAAAAATGATAACTAAAGGCAAATATCCTAAATAAATCAAAGCCGTTAATATTATAAAAGAGTGTTTTTGATAAATCCGAAGAGTTTTTTTTAATAATTAGGACGATTTTTCCTATAGACAAATACAATGTAGCTGAGCGTCATATTTTTATTTTTGAATCGACTATTTAACAACAAAAACATTTAAAATTTGTCACTAAAGCGGATTAATAACAAAGATTAAAAACTGTATTTTTATATTTATTTATCAAATTACTTAATTTGAAACCTAAATGCAAATTTTTTTAAAGACTAAAGTTGGTTAATTTTTGTAAAAAGGTGGAAGAGTTCTTTGTGAAAAGGTGGAATTAAAAAAAAATTGTACGTTCTTTTTTGTATTTTTTTTTAAAAACAACGTCATTACCGCACAATTTTAATTGGTCAATTTTAATTCATGTCTGCATTCTAATTTTCAGCGTCAGCCAGATACAATTCAACCATAAGTAAAAAAGATGTTAAGAATAAGTTGTGTTTTTTTTTGAAAAACAGTTTTTTCAAAAAGCATTGCCATAATTAGAACATCTGAGTGCCCTAACTAGAGTGATCGCGCTTAGGGTGTACCCTAGTTATGGCAGTATATGAGTCTGAACAGTATACGCAATATGAAAGTCAACTATTTTTTATGTTATTTATTTTGGGAAAACTGTGCTACCCACCATATTTTTTATCACAATTTAAAAAAATAGTAATCAACCACAAATGTATATTGCTTTTGATCAATCAAAAAGCATTTTAAATCAACTCACACAAAAAACAAAGCATATTAACTAAGTAGGTATGGAAATCATGCGTTTGCTTTATTTTTTAGAAGATTGATTACAGAGGCTGGATTCCAATTTTATTTTTTAATAAATGCTAATTAATAAAATCGATTATATTAAACGTATGCTAATTTGTATATAAAAAATCATACTGCTACCTCTTTTTCTTATAAAATATGTAATACAAAAAATAAGTATGCACCAAACTGATCTTAATGATATAGATTTCAAAATTAATTTCAAATTTTAAATTAAAATTTTTAAAAGTTATCGCGAAAAATTAAAAATTTCATATACAAGTGCAGTGCTGCGAAGGAACCGAATTGTGTGCTACATTACCAAAGGTGGATAATCTAATAAAGGTATGTCACAGCAGTCTGTAGCAGCGTGCATCATAAAATCCAATTCGGGCCGCACGTCCGGCCAGAAGCCGCATGTCCGGCCACAAAGGAGTTAATTTTGCTGCATTGCGTTCTTGTTATTTTTACCATAGTGGTGTGACGTGGCCGACTGCTCTGGCGAATATATTATTTACATTTTCTTGTGTGAATTATTTAAACTTTTATTACGGTCGTAATAAAAGTTTAGATTATCCACCTTTGATGATACCAATAAAATACACGTCAAAATAACAATAAAATACAATACTAAAAATATTCAATTTGTGATTTTCGATTTAGCGTATCCTGAATAATGCACACTTTTTTAAATAAAAAAGAACTTAATTAATAAAAAAGATTCAAACTTTTTGTCTAAT
>JASAMX010035190.1:0-15636 GCA_030248175.1 Microlaimidae sp. YZB2_3 | reverse complement strand
AAATGCAAGCATTGCACAGGTGTTTTAAATTAAGTGATTAGCGAAATAGTACAAATCAACTTGTTTTAATAAAAACTCCTTTCAGGAAAACTAGTCTCAAGATGAAAATAACGAAGTAAGAAACAGAGTTAAATATCATTGTTGTGATATTAACTACAATAAACTGTTTTTCACTGCTTTATTTTAATCAAGTTGTAACTTTTTGTCTATTGTAAATGATTGTAAATTCCCTCTTATTAAACGATTTAACAGCAATTTTAAACTCAGTTAAGAACATTCACTCCTACAATCAAACCTCTTTAATTTACAAATCTCACAACAACGCACTTGAATTAAGGACGACACTTAATACTGGAATTGCAGTTATAAAGGCGGAATAAATCATTGCACGAATTTCCCAACGTAATGTGATTTTGCCTTTATTCTTTTAATACTTTTGAAAAGTGTTGGCAATGTATTGAAAGAAAAGTGCGCAATAATAACAAAAATATGTACCACCGCACGGCCAAAAAAAAAAGACATGAGTCACACTACACTCAGTATAAAGTACATTTTAGCAACATCACAACAAATTGTCGTTTCTAAGACACAAATAGTAACGATCGGTATAAAATCAAAGTGACTCTCGCTCATAAAATGAAAATTATTCGTTTATTAAAATATAAAAAGAGTCATAATAACACTATTTTATGACGATTTCAACTCATTTTTAAAGTCGAAGTTTTATTCTAGTAACCAATATACTAAACAAACAATAATTTTTTAATCAATTACAGTGCGAATCAATCGTGGTCGCAAAAAATTCACAGAAGTATGGTTATCCAGAATATGACTTAAAGGCTTACTATGTAAGCTCTTTTATGAGCCATATCCCAGACTGTTTTTAAATTGTAGCACTGAATTATATGTAACTTGTTTTTCAGAAAGTGAATTCCAAATTGAGACAATTCTATTACTAAAGTAAAATTTTCTAGCATTAATTCTACTTTTTGTACCTTTAGTTTAAATGAATGGCCTCTTGTGTGATTATAAATAAAATAGAAAAAATCATTAGGATTTAGGATTGTTTTTTAAAAAATTTTTTAAAAGATTTAGAAAGATCTGTAATTTGACGACGATATTCAAATTTTGGTAAACTAAGAAATTTTTAAACGATCATCATAATGAGCATAACGAAAATTGCATTTATTAAACAATCTTCTTGTAAAATTCCTTTGCACACGATCAATTATTGCGATATCACGTTTAAAAAATGGGTTCCAAACAGCGCTGGCATAGTCCAACGTAGGTCTCACGTACGTTTTGTCATAGTAATGACGAAATATATATGTAATGCATCCCATTGACGTGTACTGGTGTTAATTTTGACTCATTCTGTCGTAAAAAGGATGCTCCTATGTCTTGGAAAGCTTCCCGCGTTTTGGAGACCCATTTTTAAAAGTTAGGAAAAAGTGTTAATAGACATAAGTTAAAATCGTAAAATATTAATAGGCGTACAAAACAATGAAATACTACTGCTTTTTAAATTTTGGAATACCAATTATTTTGATGATATTGGTATTAATTGGTATTGGCTGTGCTCTAAAGGTCATTTTTACTAGGGTTTTTTTGTTTATCTCAGGAATAACCTTGAAAACTAATAATTGAAAATACTTTTTCAAATAAAATTAAAATCCGTGCGGTGTGTTGAAATATTTAGAATAAACGTCTTTTAAATATTTACAAAATAACAGTATAATTATTCGAAAAATCGTCTTAAAAAACCCTTGTATTAAAGATGCTTTGAGTAAAATGTTTTAAAATCACCGATTGGACCTTTTGGCAATTTAGTATATTTCGCAATAATAAATCACATATACATCGCCCCTTTTAAACAAAATGCGTGACGACTTATCTAGAATAATTGATACTGTAAAAACTTTAAATCATCTGATTTGAAATATAAAATCGGAATTCTTCGAAAAAAACCTCGGTTTGATTTATATCAATTGTAAAAAACTTAGTAGGCAGAAGAATAGTAATTTGTCAATTTTAACTACATTGACCTCAAATCGCCACGTCTCCAAATCTTTTTTTTTAAATGATTAATTATATTGCTTTTTAAAGTGGCGTTTTTTGTAATAACACTGGTATTTGTCTATTTTTAAAAATATATATTTTTAGAAATTCTTTTATAGATACATACAATATATATGCTTATCGAAATGTTAGTATAGAACCCTAATATGGATAAATACAAATTCCACAGGTTTACAAAATATACAGTTGATTCCTGAATTTTTTTTGGTAATGACGTCAAAAATTAAAACTTCAACTATAAACGGAAAAAAATTTGTTCTATTACAATTTAAAAAATTAATTTGAAGAAATATTTAGTGAAAATCGTCAAAAAATATTTTGTTTCGTTTTTGTTCTATTTGTTATAATAGTTTTTAAGTTTGAAACTAAAAAAACAGAAGAATATTAAACAAATATTTGTAAACAATAGTAATAATAACCTTTTATTTTATTTCGAATATTCCAAATATAAAAATAAATTACGTGTTTTTCGGCAGAAAGTGAGCCCATTTTTTTTGCGATCCCTACTACAAGTTTATATTTTTTGCGCTTACAAAATCCAAATTAAAGGTAAACCCAACGTGGCTGCAATAGTTGTTCGTTGGATTAAAAAATGCCCCCATCAAGTAACCACTCAAATCTTAAGAATCCACTTCACTTTATCAAACAAATACTCCGCATTAAATCTAATCTAATTGGCTGATAAAGTGACGTCAGAGTCTCGTGATTTGAATGGTTACTTAATGAGAGGGGGGCACTTTTTAATCCAACGAACAACTGTTGCAGCCACGTTGGATTTACCTTTAGGTTTGTCCCCGAATATAAGCACCGCATGTTAGATGCGAATCTTATTTTTGGACAGGCGGCTGTCGTTTGTTTACGACTGAAGTGTTTTAGTAACAATTCAACAGTCGGCAACCGGCGAACCTATTGTCCAAAATAATAATGGGAGTTTTGAAGAAAAAAAAGGACTTTTGTAGGTCAATTACGTACTAGAAGAAAGTGATTTACACAAAAGACTTTAGGCGTATTATGCTTTACATTTTAAATTTAGTATTAAAACAAAATATTTAATAAATTAAGTAAAAATACGAGAAGCTCAAGCCTGGTTAATATTTTGGCAAAGTAAAACTTTAATTTTGACTTTAACATATGTCAAAAGCTTTAATTTTTAAATTTATTCCATTACTTTTGACATTCTAATTAAATAGTAATATATATACGCTTCTTAAACTTTATAAAACGTCTTTGGATGATAAATTTTTTTTATTTTTGTGCAATAAGACTATGGAGTAAATATAAAGCGATATTTGTAAATTTCTGAAAGTTTTAATATCAAAAAAATTTACCTTTAGTAAATAGATAGACTGGTTTATTTAAAAATTGATTTGATTAGCTGTGATTTTTACTAAAATTTTATTTCAAATTATTATTTAAATTTTATTTTTATTTATTTTTGAATTACTCGCTTCACCAAAAGACTAATCATTTGAAAAAACAACAACAAAATATTAATATTTTGGGCAATGTAAAACCTTAAGTTTGACTTTTAGATAAGCCAGAAGCCTTTGTTTTTAAGTTTTCTCTAGTACTTTTGACATTTTTAATGATGAAAGAAATATGCTTCTTAAGATTTTAAAATACGCCTTTAGATGATCAAAATTTTTGTTTTTGTACATTGCATACCATACATAGCCTTACCGAAAAACTAATTAGAATTTTCAGAGGCAACAAAACGATTTCTATGTGAGTTTTCGGTCGTTAATCCTACACAATCATCAAAAATATCCCTCATTTTATAAATAAACTACTTGGAAAGTTGTCAAATACACGGACGTGGTTTTATAAGACTATGACATTTAGTCAAACTCAGGCTCAACCAAATAAAACTGTTAAGAAAATTTAAAATACTTAGCCATTGATTTTTTTGTTTAATTTTATTAAAAACATTATTTTTATTGAACAATTTTATTATCATCATCATCATAAAAGTTTATTCTAGAAATATACGATCAAAAAAACAAACAACAATGATATAATTGCGAACCGATCACGGTCGCTAAACATGACAAAGAAATGGTTTACTCTAGAATGTGACTCAAAGGCTTAATTAGTAAGCACTAAATTGAGCCACTTTGAATACTTTTTCTAAATATTTTAATGGACGGGGCTGAGACTTGGTTTTGCGTTAACAATTAAGGAATTAGGAATTGTACGCAGAAATTAATAATTTTCAAATTCTTACCCAGTAATGCCGGTTTTTCAGGGTTGCCGCACTCCCTCGCCTCGTAAAATCCGGAATCTTTTAAAAAATTTACAGTTTGCGATACGGCTTCCGTCGATCTCGAGCAGGTATCCGCCGCGAACATTCCTGGAAATAACATTTTTTTTTGTAAAATAAAATTTTTAACGTTTTAAAAACGTTAAAATTACACAAAGCTAAAGCAACTTTATAACGTATTTTTACTACTAAATAGGCTTTGGGTTAATAAATAAACGAAACTGCGCAAGGTGTTGTTTCAGCTAGTTAAGTTCCTGCTCCGGAGTTATGGTTTTTTTTTTCAATTTTAAAGGTTATTAATTTTAGCTTAGTGTCAATTGGACGAAAATAATTTTATATGGCTTTGTAAATCTTCAATTTTTATTAACTAAGTTTCTGAGGCCTTTAAGGTAGAACTTCACAGTTTTGACCACTTGGACTACAAGTCGCATATCATTATAAATATTAATTTTTGGCCCATAAAAGTGGGGTGCTTAAAAAGTTAAGAATCTGTGCTATCCAGTGGTTATAAAAACATCACCGAAAAGTTTGTCCAGTTCACAACAGATGTCCATGGATTCTACCTCTGAAAACCACAATAAGGCCTTTTAAAAAAATTGATTCCTTATTTTTGGGCGAAATTTTATAATAAATTAGGGTAATGTAGGGGGCAACTTTCAGAGGTGGTTTGGGTTTAAAATGATCTCAGGATTTTTTTAAATTGCAAAAACGACTTTTTTTACAAAAATATGTAGTAAAAAAATCCTGAAGTCATTTTTAATTGTTTATAATAAAAAAAATGGTAAAAGCCTATATCTAACTATTTCCAAACTTTCGTTTAAAAATAACGAATCAATTTTTTTTTAATTTTCGTTTAATTTTCTTTAAACGACGCCGAGAAACCACATTTTGAACCATTGCTTTAAAAGCTCCTTTTAATTGAAAATTCAGAGAACTCAGTAGCCGAGTGGTTAGTACGTTCCGCTCTGATCCTCGGAGCCATGGGTTCAAGTTGTCGCTCGACCATACTTTAACGCCGAAAAATTTTTTTTTTATTTTTTAGCTTTTTAATTTTAAAAAATGTTTTATTATTTAAGATACGCTAAATAGAAAATGAAAAAATAGAATATTTTTGGTAATAGACTTTATTAATGTTTTGTATTTTTGACATGTATTTTATTGATGCTATTTGATGATTGTGGACGATAACATTTTTTTACAGAAAAATGAATGTCAAAAATTAAATCAGCAGGTCAAACTACATATAGTAAGATGTAATTCAAAAAGATCTGTCGTCAAAAAAAAACTGTGAAGTTCTACCTTAAATTAAAAAACTCTCTTTTAATTGGGGGATCAAAAATTGCGTGTTGCAGCAAAACTTTTTAAAACATAATATATGGCACAGGAAAAAATTAGCACTAGTGATGTTCTACAGAGCTTATGGACCGGAATTTCGAGTTTCAGAGCTCCGAAATCCGCCTGATTCATTTGCTAATTTCCGAAATAATAAAATAGACACCAAAAAAATAAAATAAAAGGTATATTAAATTTTTAGTGAACAAATAAGCAAACCAACAATAAAATAAAATGTATATTAAATTTTTAGCAAATTAATATTTTTCAAATAGATTAAAATAACATGTAAAAAATTTCGTAACATGTCAATTTAACGTTAGATTATTAGCTTGCGACGCTCGCTTTAAATAAACGGAGCTGGTGAATATTATATTTGCTCGTAGGAACGTCGCAAATTAGGGCAAACTGGAAAGTACACCGACACCGTCCACCGACACCGATCAAATGCTACCGTAATTTTATTTGAATTTTTAGGTTTTGCTTAGGCTTAGGAGTAATAATTTGCAGCAAAGATGGTCGGTGTTGGTGGACGGTGTCGGTGTACTTTCCAGTTTGCCCAAATTAACACAAAAGCCCTCGCTGAGTTTGTAATCGGCATTTTCTGGGTTCTCGCGCGAAACAAATAATACTTGAGGATCAAACCGGCCTTAAACTATTTATTTTAAAAGCTCCAAAACTACGGAGCTCTTTTTGTTTTAAATGGACGGAGCTCCGGAGCATAATATTTAGAAACTCCGTAACTCCTTTTAATTTAAATGACCTAAGCTCAGCGGTGTTATATTTTGGGATAGGGACGTAGTTAATTAGCACCAAAGCCCTCACCTAGCTTGTATTCGGCGTTTTCCAAGGTCTGGTTCCAGTGCGTGAATCTTAAAAGCTAAACTAGCCTTAAATTACTTATTTGCAAAGCTCGAAATATTCCTTAATCTTTTTCATAAAGTCGTTGCTCCGGAGACTAATATTTAGAGGTAATTGGCACAAAACCCTCACCTAGTTTGTATTCGGCATTTTCCGGGTTCTGGTTCCAGTGTGTGAGCGCCCATTGGACCGCGACCAAATGCTGAACCGCACTGGGTTTGACTAGGAAACAATCCTGATCATGCAAAGGGAACGGACCCCCGATTTGGAACTAAAATTAAATTATATTTTGATATACTTCTAAATTTTGGTATATATTTTTAAATTTTGTTATTATTATTATTATTATTATTATTATTATTATTATTATTATTATTATTATTATTATTATTATTATTATTATTATTATTATTATTATTATTATTATTATTATTATTATTATTATTATTATTATTATTATTATTATTATTATTATTATTATTATTATTATTATTATTATTATTATTATTATTATTATTATTATTATTATTATTATTATTATTATTATTATTATTATTATTATTATTATTACTATTATTATTATTCACGTTAGTCATTAAGTCATTGTAAAAGCTATGCTAGTTCGAGCCGTTTTTGTAAAAACTACAGCTCTGATCGTGCAGTAAAAAAGAACTCTCTACTGGGAATTAAAATTTATTCTATTTTTAACTATATTTTTTAACTTCTCTTTTAAGTTGAGGCTAAATAAATTGAGATTTTGCCAAATTTACACATTACATACACATCACATCACATCACATACAAATTTATATCACATAAAGGGCCAGACCACTAAACGTGAGCTGACTTCATACATAGGTGCAAAGCTGGATAAAATGATGATCCCGGACAAAGGTGTGAAACTTATGTTTAACCAACGCTGTCATGCGAAAGACAACAAGCGGACGGACGGGTGTCATCGTGACGGACGGGTGTCATCGTGACGGATGGGCGTCATCGTGACAGACGGGCGTCATTGTGACGGACGGGCGTCACAATAATCATTATGCAAAGCATGTTTCTAAAGATATTTAATCTTCTTGGTTGGCTTCCGAACACTTAACTCAGCATTCTCAAGAAAATAACATACATGTAACGCATAAATAAAAAGAATAATATACTTACAGTGAGAATATAAGTCACTTAGATTTAAAGAAATATAGTTGGACATAATAATTTGCTTTTTTTGAAACATCTTTTAAGGTTTTATTGGGTTTTTTCTGCACTTTTTCATATGTTATTTAGAATACCGAGGGGAGAAGGAAACTGTTTACTGGATGTATTTAACGACATAGAGATAATGTCCGATCCTTCTTCTTTTTTTCAAAAAAAAATAATGAAGTGACAAATGAAAAAATCCCGGAAACCATAAAAAATGACAAAAGATTATAGAATAATCGTTAAAAATCCTTGAAATATTTTTATATTTTACTAAGTAAAGGAATGTAAAGAACGCAACAAATGCATATTTAGAATTTTTTTCTTTTTAAAATTTTGAAATACAATAACACGGAACACAAACTAATAAATTTTAATAAAAACTACCGCAGATTTGTAAAAGTTCATTTTACATTATTTTTAAAAATTCCCCAAAACACTAAAGAAAAGTAAAAATATTGCTGGAAAACACTGTTGATTTGCAAACAGTAATTTATATTACGCTTTTAGGCAAATTCCCTCATAATTAGGGTAGCGCTGTGGATGGTCTTTGGTTATGCATTTGAGGATTCTAAGTTCGAACCCCTAGTCGTGTTTTTCTCGTGTAAGCATATTTCTAACTTAATAATGTTAATGTGTAATTTCATTTTTTATCTATTTATATGAAAAAAATCCCTAATTAAAATAACAAATATTTATTCAAAATAAACTACAACTGTGAATTATTGAAACTACAACGAACATTTATATATATTTATCATTTTTAAACTAAACTGAAAATTTTTTGTTTGTGGTTATTTTTTAACAAATAGTCCTTTTAAGTAATTGTGGGCGCAATTTTTAGTTTATTTTATGACAAATTAATACAAATGTTTTGTTTTCGTTTGTTTTCGCGGTTTTATATATTAAAAGGGAATAAATTTGCCCTTTTTTTAACTGGTTAAATTTGTTTTAATATGAGTTTGTACTGCATAATATATTTGTGTGATTTATTCTATTTTCACGTAGCATCTGTTTTGTCTGTTGTGGCTTATTCGAGTTTTAAAAAAAAGCTTAAAAAAAAAGTGTAAAAGTTTTTTTAATTCAGTCATCAAGACAAAATATCTTCAGAAACATGGTTTTCAACTTATTTATCGTGACACCCGTTCGTCACGATGACACCCGTCCGTCACGATGACATCCGTCGGTCACAATAGGGACCGGGACAATTTACTCCCGCCAATTCGCTCCCGGAAAAATTCGCTCCCGGGACAATTCGCTCCATGAGAAAATCAATTCTTGGAGAGATTGTAGGAGAGACAATTCGCTACCTGGACAATTCGCTACCGAGAGTTTTATAAACGCAAATCTTATCAAACCTACTTCATTAGGGAAAATTCGCTCCCTGGACAATTCTTTTGATGCCCAATTCGCTCCCCGGATCTTTGATAAACTCGATTCTTATAAAACGTACTTTACTGTACAATTCGTTTTCTTTACAAATCGCTTGCTCCCTCTGGAAGAACGATTTTTGGTGAAATTGTAAGAAAGTATTTTGCTGCCATTACTTCTAATAAACATAATTATTATAAAGGATACTTCGTTTGGAACAACTTGCTTCTAAAAGTTTTTGATTTTTTTATATTTATTTATATTCAATCACGGATTGTTTTTTGCAAAAAATAAGATGGCTGCCAGAGCTTTCCTTCAAAACAAGTCACTTCCATAGGATATCTCGCCAGCGCAATTTTTAATGAAAAACTCATTTCCGCTACTTTTGTTTACTTTTTGTTTTTTTTAACTTTCTGATTATAGTAAACAATAACCGATTGCGGATTAAAAAATTCCGAATAGATTTGACTCGCCGCCGAAAAGATATTTCGCCAATAAACTAACACAAAAAATTTTCCTAAGTTTTTTTTCTTAGAATCAATGATTACATTGCTACCCACCGGTAATTCATTCTAAAGAAATTAGTGATTTTTTAGTTATTTTTTTGTAAAAATGATTACGTAATTTATTGATTGTTTATTATTAATTTATTATTAATTTAATTGTCATATAAACTAACGTATTTTATACAACTACATAAACTAAACTTAAAAATAAGTGAGCATAACAAAATGCTTAAAGGTAAACCCAACGTAGCAGCAACAGTTGTTCGTTCGATTAAAAAATGACCCCATTAAGTAACCATTCAAATCAAGAGAATCTGACGTCACTTTATCAGCCAATTAGATTCGATTTAATACAGAGTATTTTTTTGATAAAGTGACGTCAGATTCTCGTGATTTGAGTGGTTACTTAATGGGAGACATTTTTTTAATCCAATAAACAACTGCTGCAGCCACGTTGGGTTTACCTTTAGTTTTTGTATATTATATTGTTTTTATAAAAACAATGTTTATTATATCAATTTAACAATTTTTTTATATTCCATAATTAACCAAAACAACTTCTTTAAAAGGCATATAAGCAACGTTAAAAATATGAGAAAAAACATTAAAATTAATATTAAAATTTATAATTAAAATTAAATGAGATTATATGAATGCATTTATGTTTTAAGTTATTCAACTTGCGTATTTTGTGTGTTTTTGTTTTTAAAAAGTTTTCAAAAAAAATTAGTTTACAAAAATTTTTGATAAAATAATTTATGTTATTACTCTTTAATTATTCATGAAATTAGTACCAAAATAGGGCGGAACTCCGGAGCTCCGGAACTCCGGGGGTTGCTCCGGAGAAAAAATAAGTTGTATTAAAATATAAACTAATTTAATTCACGCAATAATCAAGAATTTATTTAAAAACTTGGCATTTTTTGACATGACAGTTTTTTTGGTGCAAACGCAATTTGTTTTTTATGAAACCTTTTCCAAAATGACAAATTTCTTATGAACGGATATAAATTAATAAACTTTAAAAAAATCAACTCCAGGTTCGAGAAAGGCTTATATTTTTTCAGCTTCAAAATTTTAGGATTTAAATTTATTTTTTCGTTTATCTTTCTATTCTATTATACGAACTATTCTTTTAGTCATGTCCCCCCGAGTTTCTTTCTGCGAATTTTTTCGCTTTTCGGAACTCCGTAACCAACCCTGTGAGTTTCACCTTATTTTTGTGCTAACTTCATAAATAATTAAAAAGCAGTGCCATTAGATATTTTGTGAAAAAATTTTTTTAAATCGTTTTTTAACCCTTAACAAATAAAAAAAATAGTTCTAAAAATGCGGATAAAATAATTTAAAGCATGTTTTAAGTTCAAATAAGTTTGAATGATATTAGAGGTAACAACATCACTAAATCGAAAGCTTAATTTTAAAAACACTTAGCGCTTCAGAGACAGAGAATGAACCAGGCGGCAAATTGATGCATGCACATAACCCGGTGGAAATTTATAAAACACAAATATTATCTTTAATGATCATAATTAATTATTATTATTAATTTCAGACTGAGAAATTAAAACCTTAAAAATTTTAAAAAAAAGTAAAGAGATTAATTATAACAATAATAAAAAACTTAAATATTAATCAATACAAAGCTGCTTTTAAAGACACTCGTAAAATTTATTTCATAGAACTTGTAAAACATAAAAACTTCATTCACAAAATTTAAAAAAATTTTTTAACTTTCATAAAAACTTAAGATTTTCACATAAAGTTTAGCCAAAAATGTGTGAAACAGTATGGCGTGAGGCAACTGCGGACTAATTGCATTTAATATTCACAAATAGCATAACTTTTAGTTATCCAGTTAAATAAAAGTAAACGATTAAACATAATTTGTTTGCAATTTATTCCGGAGGCTTATTTTTTTGGAAAAAATTGTCCATAAAAAGGATTTATACAAGTTGCTCTTAAAAAACCTTGCGAGCAAAGAGATGAGCGATGCATTTTTTTAAAAATTAAGATGTCCAGGGACCGAATTGTCCCCAATAAAGTAGGTTTAATAAAAATTGCGTTTACGAAAACTCCCGGTAGCGAATTGTCCAAGAGCGAATTGTCCATCCTAGAATTTATCCAACAATTGATTTTCCCAGGGAGCGAATTGTCCAGGAGCGAATCGTCCGGGAGCGAATTGTCCCGGGAGTGAATTGTCCGGGAGCGAATTGGCGCGAGCGAATTGTCCTCAATTCGTTACGATGACACCCGTCCGTCACGATGACAGTCGTCCGTCCGCTGATTGTCTTTCACTTGACCGCGTTTGTTAATCACGAGTGTCATACCTTTGTGCCGGATGATCGTATTATCCACCTTTGATAGGTGCAATGTTAGCACGTTGCTTAAAACACTTGATAATGTTTGAATTTGCGGATTTTTTCTCGAGAAATCTTATAGAACTTTAAACCTGCATGGCATAAATGGACATTTTATCAATTTTATGCATATTTGTTATAAATAAAAACTAATAAGGCAATAAAACCTAGTTAAGGATTATAGCAAAACTCTTAATTAAGGGTTAAAACTTGATTAGATTTTTTTAAACAAATATGCATAAAAACTGTTTAAATATTAAGTTATCCTAATTAAAAAAAAGTCTCATAAGTTTTTTTTAAGAAAAAAACATCAAAATTAAAACATTATCAAGTGTTTTAAGCATAACGTGCAAACATAGCACCTAGTCAGCACGCTTTAGTAGACCGGCCCTTGAGAGTTATTAACGAGAAATATCGTCCGAATTATCACCATTTGACTGTCATTAAATACTCGTTATTAAAAAAATATGCGCTAATTTCGGAAATTTGCCAATGGAAAAGTTTTGATGTGTGGAGAGGGATCCCATTTAATTAAACTTTATTTAAATTCCTTCTAAAGTGGTGCACGTTAGATCTTATCGAAGTGTTTTTTTTTATTATCAAAAGATTTGCTAATTTCGGACTGTTTGACAAATAACATAAACTTAACTCAAACTTAATATAAATAGAATAAAAAACTTTTTTTTATATTTTACCAAACTTAACAAAAACCAAAACTAAAAAGGCAGTTATATTTTATGCCCAAATGTTACTTTTATAATATAATGTTTTTGATTGGCAAGCGTTACATGTGTTTAAAAATAGTTTTTATTCCGTTGATGTTTTAGTTAGCCAATATTACAGCTTAGAAACTTTTTACATACCAAAAAATGGCGTCCAAAAGGAAAAATAAAACGCGCCAGTGCAGTTTAGAGTTAAATTTTTTGTGGTTTTTTACGTTTTTACTGCCTTTTTACACTGAGACACTAAACACACTCAGCGTATGGTTTGTAATAACAAAATATAAGGTTCAAATGTGTTAAAATTACTTTTTATTTTAGAAAAACTTAAGTCAAAATCTGCCCATTTTATTTTCCTAAAGGTTTTGAACTTTAGTACTAATATTCAATGTCGAATTTAGGTGTCTTAAGCCTTCTCCAATGGTGAACTAAAACCAGCAGGTAATAAGAAATTGCACACTAAAAATATAGCTTCCAACCTGCGATACTGGGGTTTTTAGATTTTTTTTTAGAATTTTTAAAAGCTTAATTCTAAATTTGTATACACATATTTATGCAAAATAGCTATTTAAAATTCAGCTCGAAACATTAAAAATAATAAACAGGTAACAATAAAAAAAAACTTACCTTGGCGTTATCCGGCGTGACTTTAAAAGGTTCGAAAACGGTGCAAAAGCCATTTTGCACCTTGTCTGCGAAAACATTAGCAGTGAAAACTGCCCCGAAAATAAATAACACCGGTGTCCACATATTTAAACAAACAATCCTCGAACTGCAACTTGCACAAATGGTTAAATTTCACATTTTAGTCGGCGGTCCTAAAAATATTACAGAACTGAACATAAAAACTTTAAATCAAAGCATAAAAAAGCAACATATTTTTATAATAGAACAATACCATATTACAAATGAAAAAGTCTAATGCTCATAAGAAACAAAGCGTGTTTTAGTTAAAGCATGGTCATAACAGAAAAAGGAACTTATTGCTTCTAAGTTTTTTTTTAAACATTTTTTGTAATTTTTTTAGAAAAAAGTGCGATTTTTTTTAAATTGCGCCAAACTCGGTTATCAATATAACAAAAATTTTTAAAAAATTGCGTCAAACCTAGTTTTCAATAAAACAGAAATTCTAATGCCGTTAAATTTCGAGACAAAAAAAACATTTTGGCATGAAGTATCTAAAAGCTTAAAAACTGTTATTTTACGGAATTTTTTTTCTGTAAAAATTAATTTTAAAAGAACAAAAATTCATGATTTAAAACAATTGTAAACAACAAATTGAGCACAAGTTTATAATAAAACTTCCATTATTTAACAACAAATCCTAATGACACAATAATAAATCTCTAAAAACAAACGGGACAGATATTAGAAATCACACGCATATGTGTCCAGGTTAAATGGTGATACAAAAGACACCGAACACTGGACTTATTTATTTATTGTACAGTCAAACAAAGTCAAACTTACAAAGTTAGATTGAGATTGTGACTTATTTTTCTTTCACAAAGCTCGATTTTTGTACAAAAGTCTGAAGAAACAAAAACCCGAAGGTGTTTTACTGTAAAAATTAACCGTCTTGCGATCAACATTATGTGCAGTGCATTAAAAAAACGTTCGCATTTTAATTGTATTTTTGTAGAAAGTATTTCCATTGTCTTGGAGTTAATTTTTTTAACATTAATGCAAAAAAAAACGGTTTTATAAAAAAGATCTGTAATAAAACTAAAAAAATACTGAATTTATTTTTTGAATTCGTATTTTTACCACTAAAAAAACACACCTACTGTTGAAATCTTGTGACTCATCATAATTAAGCGACCTTGCTGAATGAGCCAATGAATGACTAACTCGTTTTCATTTTACTTGTGTCACAACTCCCGCTGTGTTAATGTTTCAGAAATATGACGTCTTATAAATACGAGTTGTAATGTAACACTGTCGAGCGATGGTGTAACGCAGCACGTCAGTCAATGAGGTACTGAGGCTGGAGATTACAGGTTCAAGTCCTGTATCGCTCATTTTTCAGCCAAAAAAGCTAAAAACAGCTAATTGTTTCGCAATCTTTCTTTCAAAAACTCGATTTATTCGGCCTCATATTTCTGGACGTTACACTTGTAAAATGTATATTCCTTGCCGCTATGATTTAGTGTCGATGAGTCCAAGGAAACTTGGAGCTGGAACTTGGAGCCAAAAAAAAGGACTTGGAGCCGTAGGTGGAGAACTTGGAGCCGTAAGTTGGGAACCTGAAGCCGAAAATAATAATAGCTAAAATCTCTACCTAAGCCAAAGCGAAACCTAAATCTAACCTCACACCAATTTTTTTCTTAAAGGCTCCAAGTCCCTAATACTCATGGTTCCACGTTCCTGAAATTTCCGACGGCTCTAAATTCCCTGTTTGTGGCCGTAAGACATCGTACCGCTATAAACTTCGAAGTGGAATTCAGATATTCAAAGCTTTGGAACCATAATATCCTGAAAACTTCCTCTGTCACCGGAATTCCCAAAACCGGAGCTTTAGAAAACAGGATATTAATAAGAAATTTATTCACGGTTAGAATTTTCAGGACCTCCAAATGGGGGGTATTATTTGCGGCTGTATGTTGTGCGAATGCTGCGGCTGAATCAAAATGTGAGGAGCTAAAAATTAGAGATCGCCACAATCATTAGGGGTCAATTTTTGCCAGCGCTGATTGGTTGAAAGAGATTTTACATTGTCATTATTCAGTGGAAATCCTTTGAAACTAAACAAATTATTTTTCAATTGGAGGTTTTTGACTGTCATGTTTCTTAGAGCCCCGTAATTTTGGAGCGGAGCTTTACCCTACAAAAACCCTATTCTATTCATAAAAATGGTAAATGGATTTTTGCTGTTCATAAAAACAATGACACCTCACTTTGAAAAGGCAAAAACAAGAAGGCAAAAACAAATTTAGGGCCGATGGAGCAAA
>JASAMX010035189.1:0-12727 GCA_030248175.1 Microlaimidae sp. YZB2_3 | reverse complement strand
TTGTTCCAGTACTGTTTCGTACGTACTCTTTTGCGAAACCCGGGACTATTTTGTGGTACTGTTTCGTGCCGTACTCTTATGATAAGGAGCCTTCTTGTACAGTCTAATAAACATTTCGAAACTAACAAAAACGGAACGCGTATTTTTTTATTTGTGGTTATGTGGAGGCGAAAGCTCATGACAGCTTATGACAGCTGCAGAAGTCATCTGCATTTCATTGTCCTCCAGTTCAATATTAAATGTTAATTGCTTAAATTGTATCATGAACAAACATTCGCTCGCTTAAATATAACCGCTTGCGTTTGCTCTTAACATTATTAAAATGTTCCAATTGGCGGATATTAAATCTATCCGAAAATTTAACCAATCGTTTTGATACTGGGCCGCTTGAAAATTCAGGCCGCCCAGGGTTTTAGCTATCTGTAAATATGGATTAAGATCTTTTTATGTGATTTAACACAACTTTAAAAAACCTATTATATTCCAATAACATTTTTCATCCCTTTTTCTTCCTATTACGAGGTAAGCCAGATACAATTTAACCATAGAAATTCTTAATTTTTTTCAGTGTCATGACAGCACAATTTTAATTGGTCGTCTAATGACCACATACAATTTTACGAGATCCCTTAATTTTATTAATTAGTTTTAATTAGTTATAAATGGTTATGTTGTTGAGTAAATGATTATATCTGGCTGGCCTCCTAACTTTGTGGATGAGCACATGAGCGGACCAGTTAAAATTGTACGGTTCTGACGTTTTTTTAAATCAAATTCCACCCTTTCACAAAATACACAAAAAATTATTCTATTTTGGTGATTAAAAACTGTTTGCATTTTTGTCTTAAAGTAGCTAATTTGATAATCAATTGTTAAAATAAAATATTTAATCTTTAATTTTGAAACGATTTTGCTGAAAATTTTAAATAATTTTTTGTTAAATAGTCTATTTAAATACTGCAATTCATCGAGGTCAGCTAGTAAACGTATACTTTAAACCATTGGGGCGGGTTAACAAAACCGTGGATTAACGTTTTTTGTAAGCCGGCCCCTAATGTGAGGAAGTAAATAGTATTCTCATCGCAGTGAATGTAGTTATGATATTAACTATACAAAATTGAAGAGTAAAGGTGAAAATAGACCAAATTTATTATGATGTAAATTTTGCTTATAATTGTTTAGATTGCTTTTTTATTTAAAATTTTTAATTAATGCGATCGATGTGTAAATTTATACTGTTTGTTGATTAATTTTAATTTTCACAGAGCTTCTTTCAAACAGAAATTTTTAATTTAAGCTTGGTGAAATGTCAGCTATATTCCTGTAAAATACTTAAAGCTCTTCATTTATTGACAACCAACCTGAGATTTAATAAAGTTGCGGACGCCCCACTGTTATTTCTTTAGATTAATTAGAATTTTCACTTACAGAAAATTATACCTGTTTCTAGTGAAAACCTGTTATGTATGAGGTAAATCTTGTCTTATCTTTATTATTATTCATCATTGATTTTGTCGGTACACAACTAAATTTACTTTAATATCTTTGTAAGCTTCTTCACCATGGTGTTTTTTTTTTGTTTTCAGTTCGCAAGTGCAAGGTACCGTAGAACGATTTTCGTTGATTTAACTTTCAATTCCACATCAAACAACCACCTTGTATAAAATCAAAGATATTATTTTTGCCTTTATTTTGTGCTATTACTCTATAGATTGAAAATAAAAACAAAACGGAGTTAATAGGTTTGGGGTCTTTCTGGCGGAAGAAACTTAAATCCCAGTAATTTTAGTACATTGTAACACTTTTAAAACCCCAGTTGAAGAAGTACCTTTTAAGTCTTAAATTAAATTCACACCCTAAAAACTAAAAACCAAAAATGTATGATAAGTCAATTGTCTCAGCCAAGTCATTAAAACTTTTTGTCAAAAAATTGGCGAATTTTGACATTTCCAAATTTTGTTCCGTGTATTCCGAGTATATTTCTTTGAAGAATACTTAATGTATTTTATTACCTTATATTGATTTTATTTTATTTTGACATTTAACCTTATCTTCGTCTATATAAGTGCCGTTTGTGATCTTTTTATACAATGTGCCTATACGACAATAAAAATTTACATATGCATTTACATTTAAATAAATTTTAAAATCATCGCTTAGTAGACTATTTCAACATAAGGCGTTCTATAGAATGAAACTCGAGCTCGTGTATTCCGAGCATATTTCTTTGAAGAATACTTAATGTATTTTATTACTTTGTATTGATTTTATTTTATTTTGACATTTAACCTTATCCTCGTCTATATAAGTGCTGTTTGTGATCTTTTTATACAATGTGCCTTAACGACGATAAAAATTTACATATGCATTTACATTTAAATAATTTTTAAAATCATCGCTTTAGACTATTTCAACATAAGGCGTTTTACACAATGAAGCTCGAGTACGCACAAAAGAGTACGGACACAAAAGAATACTGAGAAATTGCGTGCGATTTGACTGATCTAAGTGGAAATTTGCATATTTAAGAAATCAATATGCGCCTATTAAAGGGAGTTCGGAAAAAATATCTTCTTTCAGCAGTAAATTATTCAGTATTATTAAAAACTTTCAAAGCTTTTTTTAAACTTTTTTATGTCGTTTTAGCTTGATTTTAAGGTTTCGCTTATGCTTAGGATTAAAAAAGATTTGTTTAATTGAGAATTTAAAAGTCTTTTAGAAGATATTCTTTCCGAAGATATTTTGCAAAATGTATTTTTTTCGGGCGCCGTATTAAAGTATATTTTTGAACTGTGGTAAATGTTGTAAGTATTTTTGTTCTATTTGTTTTTTCTTTTGTGGTTAGAAAATTAGAAGTAGACACTAACGGTGTATACAGATTAGCGTGTAATAAAACATATGGGTATTCCGAATTTATCTTGATTTAAAAAACAATATTTTTATTTTAATCGTCTGTTCTTGAATGCTAATAAAACGCATTTTAACTTTTGCTAAAAAAATTTAATCGGTGGAAATAATAATCCATTTGGGTTTTTTTTGTTTTTTTTTTAACACAACTAAAGCTGTTTGTTAGTTATGTTCCTGCGCTATTAACCCTTTGGGATTCATTCCTCTGCAAATCTGCAGAAGGGCTTCTGCGCCAGTCCTGTTCTGTGTTAAACTTGGCGCCGATCTCCTTCGCGGCGCGACGTTTAAGACTGAGCAGCGGTGGCGGGGAATTCCTTCTGCGGATTCGCAGCGGTTTTTGGACGTAAAAATCCAAAAGGGTTAAGGTATCATGCTCCGAACAAACGATTATTTAATCAAAAATACCGAAGCTGTGCTTCTTTAATAAATTATGCTTATTTTCATTCTCCAATTTAATTTTAAAATGTTCATGTTTTTTTAGCCACTTTTTACATTTTTTTTGTTTTTATCACTGTTTGGAAACTTTTAATCCTCAAAAACAAAAAAATGATATACTACTCTTTACTTAAATGCTAAATTATTTTGAAAATAAAGTGGGGTTCCGTGTTAAAGTGCTTTAGAGCCGAAAATTAGAGCGTTCCGAAGCACCGAAAACTGGCGTTCGTTTAAAATTAGAAATGTTTGACTTCAGTTTTTATCTGATAAATTGTTTGTTTTTTTTTTAAATTGACTAATAAAAAGTATAAGTTGAAAACTTAAAGGTTAAAAATTAAATATATTTAAAAACAACTTATGCATAGCATAATAGATCTATGCTAATCTGCTTCCAATTTTTTTAACTTTCGTTTTTAGGTGGATTTTTTCTATCCCCAATCTAAAAAAGCATGTTGCTTTCAAAATATGCCGTAAAAACGCTCAATCCATTTTATATCTTGTGTCACAACTCCCGCTGTGTTAATGTTTCAGAAATATGACGTCTTATAAATACGAGTTGTAATGTAACACTGTCGAGCGATGGTGTAACGCAGCACGTCAGTCAATGAGGTACTGAGGCTGGAGATTACAGGTTCAAGTCCTGTATCGCTCATTTTTCAGCCAAAAAAGCTAAAAACAGCAAATTGTTTCGCAATCTTTCTTTCAAAAACTCAATTTATTCGGCCTCATATTTCTGGACGTTACATTTGGTGAGCGATACACGTCCATTGGTACACCACATATGTGCCCTTGCCCGCCTTGCCGTGAGCGGAAGGTTGAAACTAGGGTTAGCTCTAAGGAGCAGGGCGTGGACTAGTGGTGAACGTGTGGCTCGGACCTTATATGGTTGTCAGATTGGAAGGCTGCGCGCTTCAATCTTATTGGGAAGGTGTCACAACTCCCGCTGTGTTAATGTTTCAGAAATATGACGTCTTATAAATACGAGTTGTAATGTAACACTGTCGAGCGATGGTGTAACGCAGCACGTCAGTCAATGAGGTACTGAGGCTGGAGATTACAGGTTCAAGTCCTGTATCGCTCATTTTTCAGCCAAAAAAGCTAAAAACAGCAAATTGTTTCGCAATCTTTCTTTCAAAAACTCGATTTATTCGGCCTCATATTTCTGGACGTTACACTTGTTTGACAAATGAACTGTTTGTCTGTCTAACTGTATGTGTTTCCGGGGCTTTACCAAAGAGCAAACGACAAAATGTCCTTGACCAAACGGCAAAATGTAACACACTTAAACTTTGGTATAGGAAAATTAGTGATTTTACCTAAGCTCTTCTTTAAAGATCTTTAGAGAAACTCTCGGAGCTCCAAAACTACACCCTATTTTACTTAATTTTATAAAACATTAGAAAGTAATGCCTTAGAATACTCTGTCAAGACTGTTTTTTAAATTAATTTTTTTAAACTAATAAACTACCATAAAAATATTCCTAAAAGACAAAATAACTTAAAACATAGTTCAAGTTAATTCGTGAAATCATTTCATTTAAAACCCGTTCACACCTACGCACAATGCACAATGCATTATAGTACATGTTTACACTTACGCACAATGCATAATGCATTAAAACAAATTTTAAGCCAAAACTATTATTAAATACGGTTTAAAATGCTTGTTTCTCTTATTAAAAAACGAAACCTAACAAAGAATGGCGTTGCTGCAAATCCAAGTTGACAAAAAACTTAAATTGACCGATTGGGATCTACGACACGACGGTCCCGCGACACGACGGTCCCGAGAAGGTACGACACGACGGTCACGAGGTGCGACAGGACGATCTCACGACACGACGGTCCCGAGTACATAAAGCGTCTCCTACAGTTGGAAACAATGTTACATACGTTTTAAATAAGAAAATGCGCGTTTTTCTACTTGCTATTATGCCATCAAGTTTTAACATAGAGCTTCTGAGTTTTGTTTTAAAAACAAACATGTAATATAAATATACTTTTTTAAAAACACTTTCACTAAAAAAATACATTCTGCATAATATCTCCGGAAAGAATATTTTTGAAACGTTTTTAAATTCATAACAAAAGAAAAATTTGTTTTTCCTAAAACCAAATTTAAAGCGAAACTTTAAAATCAAACTAAAAAGCATAAAAAACCTTTAAGAAAACCTAAAAAGTTTTTAAAAATACCGAATAATTTACTTCCCAAAGAGGATATTTTTTCTGAAGATATTTTGAGGAAGGTATTTTTCCAAACACTTATGAATATTCCGCGCCGCAATGTTTAAAATTGTCTTTTACTGGAATTAATTTTCACTGATAGATTGGTTAACTTTAAGTAAAATTATATGTTATTTTCAAAATATAAGTAAATTCATAGCATTTACGGCATATAACTTATTCTGTTAAATGTTAGCAGCAGTCTATTATTGCCTTAAAACAAAATTAAAGTATAAGTTACTCGTTAAATGCAAAAAGTTTTAGCTTGTTTAAAGAGGATAAATCGAATTTCGAAATTTCAAATCGAAACAAAAATTTAAGTTTAAACAGTAAAAAAGAATGAATAAAAACTTATACAAAATTATTTTTATCTTAAGATGCTTAGGTTTTTAATGCTTTTAAATTATTGTTTTTCCCAAAGTTGCAAAAGTAGCATTGCTAACGCATTTATTCGGGAAAGCCGTGTCGTAAATTCTTGGGACCGACGTGTCGTTGCTTTAAGTGGTCTATAAAATAATAAAAGAGTTTGTTACCATAAAACGCTGCCTTATTAAAAGTCCATTGTATAAATTGTGTGTAAAATGACGTTTAAAAATTTCGTTCAATTAGTATGATGTTTTTTAAACAATACCCGAAGTTTTTTTATTATTAAATTTCATTATATTAAAGCAAACAAAATTTTATTTATAATTAAAAACGAAACGACCTATGATTAAAATTTAGTTCAGCTCATTCAGCTTAAAAAATTTACATATTTGTGGCAAACGTATTTTTTCTTTGCTCAGTACCCTCGTGTCCAGTACCCTCGTGTCACGTGTCCAGTACCCTCGAGTCCAGTACCCCCGTGTTCAGTACCCTCGTGTCCAGTACTCTCGTGTCCTAGAATCGTGAAAAGTGTTAATGTAAATGGATTTATTCCTGTTATTTTCACTGGTAATCCAGAGTACGTTCGCAATTGTCCGCACCAGGGTGAACGCACCAGGGTTTAAAATTGTGAGGTTTTGGAAATGTTAAATAACAAAAAGTTAAAACAGGGACAACTACGGATGCGGACAGCTGTTTGGTTTTTTTAGCGCGGTTTACAGAACTTGACACTTAAATTCAATGTGACTAGAAGGTATGTTTATGGAGCGTTTGGTATATTTTTTTGAGATTTCTGAAATTTAGTAACAAAATTATTTGATTGCTAATGTAGCATAACTCACTTAAAATCGATCAGGCCTTAATTTCGGCCACTTTTTGTTATATTTATCATGCGTAAAATTATGAAATGCACTGCGTATAGCTGAATAGATCGTTTTGTCATCTATCCAGCCATACGCAGTTTATTTCATAACTATGCGCACACCATTCTGCTGAAAATTGCTAATTGTTGCGGGAAAGTTGCTAGTGTGTGTCCTAAGACTTTTGATTAATTTTTATTCATAATATATATTTTGATCAATGAATTAATAACAAAAACTTTAATGAAAAAGTGCAAAACTGTCTGTACTTTCCGATGAGCCCATTTTTATACCTCAAAAATCAGTATTTAAAGACAAATATGGATTTTAAGATGAGATTTGGAATAATAATAATAATAATAATAATAATAATAATAATAATAATAATAATAATAATAATAATAATAATAATAATAATAATAATAATAATAATAATAATAATAAAAATAATAATAATAATAATAATAATAATAATAATAATAATAATAATAATAATAATAATAATAATAATAATAATAATAATAATAATAATAATAATAATAATAATAATAATAATAATAATAATAATAATAATAATAATAATAATAATAATAATAAAATAAAAATAATAATAATAATAATAATAATAATAATAATTATAATAATAATAATAATAATAATAATTATAATAATAATAATAATAATAATAATAATAATAATAATAATAATAATAATATAACATATATATATAATAATAATAATAATAATAATAATAATAATAATAATAATAATAATAATAATAATAATAATAATAATAATAATAATAATAATAATAATAATAATAATAATAATAATAATAATAATAATAATAATAATAATAATAATAATAATAATAATAATAATAATAATGATAATAATAAATAATAATAATAATAATAATAATAATAATAATAATAATAATAATAATAATAATAATAATAATAATAATAATAATAATAATAATAATAATAATAATAATAATAATAATAATTAGCCTTGAAAAATGCTCTAAGAATAGAGCAGGAAAAAAGGGCGATTTTTCCCCGGGCGTATGTTTAAACAAAAAAGATGTGGACTAGTCTGAAATGGACATTATGTGGACTAAAGGAAATTTGCATTTGGTTTGGGCAGCTGCCTACTGAATAATAACACCAGGATTTTAGGGCCCGCAAAATGTCGTATAGTAATGGTGATTACGTCATTCATGTTTTGCTCTGTGGGAAGGGCTGCGGGAGGAGCTGTTAAAATCACTTTTAACGCTTAGGGCTTTGGAAAAAATTTGGATCTCCAATGGATGAAAGATCTCAATTTTTTTCCAAGCCCTAATTGCCTAAAAATGATTCTATAAGGTCATAACTCTGTGAAGGTCTTTAACATTAAACAATTTCCTTTTATATGGGAGGGTTTTGACTATCGTGAATTTCCACCATATGATAATGATTCGTTTATACATTGAACTTATCACACAGCATTGTTGCATTTTTTTAGTCGGATGAAATGTCAATTGAAAAAATCATACTCACAGCAATCTTTGACAAGCTCAAAATCGCCACTTTTTCCAATTTATAGTTGTTTCTTGCACATACAAATATAACTTTTTAATTGAAAAAGTGCCGATTTCACGCTTGTCAAAGATTGCTGTGAGTATGATTTTTTAATTGACATTTCATCAGACTAAAAAAATGCAATAGTGCTGTGTGATTAATTCAATGTATAAACGAATCATTACCATATGGTGGAAATTCACGATAGTCAAAACCCTCCCATTTTAAGGTAGAACTTCACAGTTTTGACCACTTGGACTAAAAGTCGCATATCATTATAAATATTAATTTTTGGCCCATAAAAGTGGGGTGCTATAAAAAGTTAAGAATCTGTGCTATCCAGTGGTTATAAAAACATCACCGAAAAGTTTGTCCAGTTCGCAACAGATGTCCATGGATTCTACCTCTGAAAACCACAATAAGGCCTTTTAAAAAAAATTGATTTGTTATTTTTAGGCGAAATTTTATAAAAAATTAGGGTAATGTAGGGGGCAACTTTCAGAGGTGGTTTGGGTTCAAAATGATCTCAGGATTTTTTTTTAATTGCAAAAAAGACTTTTTTTACAAAAATATATAGTAAAAAAATCCTGAAGTGTTTTTTATTCGTTTATAATAAAAAAAAATGGTAAAAGCCTATATCTAACTATTTCCAAACTTTTGTTTAAAAATAACCTATCAATTTTTTTTAATTTTCACTTAATTTTCTTTTAATTGACGTCGAGAAACTACATTTTGAACCATTCCTTTAAAAGCTCCTTTTAAATGAAAATCCCAAGGAACCCCGTAGCGCAGTGGTTAGTACATCGCGCTCGGATCATCGGATCCATGGGTTCGAGTAGTCGCTCGACCATATTTTTAACGCCGAAAAATTTTTTTTTATTTTTTAGCTTTTTAATTTAAATATTTAATTTAATTTATTTAAGATACGCTAAATAGAAAATGGAAAAATAGAATATTTTTGGTAATAAACTTTATTAATGTTTTGTATTTTTGACATGTATTTTATTGATGTTATTTGATGATTGTGGACGATAACATTTTTTTACAGAAAAATGAATGTCAAAAATTGAATCAGCAGGTCAAACTACGTATAGTAAGATGTAATTCAAAAAGATCTGTCGTCAAAAAAAACTGTGAAGTTTTATTTTAAAGGAAATTATTTAATGTTGAAGACCTTCACAGAGTTATGACCTTATAGAATCATTTTTAGGCAATTAGGACTTGGGAGAAAATGGAAATCTTTCATCCATTGAAGATCCAACTTTTCCCAAACGATAAGCGTTAAAAGTGATTCTAACAGCTCCTCCCACAACCCTTCCCACAGAGCAAAACATATATGACGCGATCACAAATACTATACGACATTTCGAAGGCCCTAAAATTTTGACGTGTTTTTATTCAGTAGGCAGCAATTTCCTATAGTCCACATAATGTCCATCTCAGACTAGTCCACATCTTTTTTGTTTAAACATACGCCTGGGGAAAATTCGCCTCTTTTTTCTGTTCTATTCTTAGAGCATTTTTCAAGGCTCATTATTTATATTATTATTATTATTATTATTATTATTATTATTATTATTATTATTATTTTTATTATTATTATTATTATTATTATTATTATTATTATTGTTATTATTATTATTATTATTATTATTATTATTATTATTATTATTATTATTATTATTATTATTATTATTATTATTATTATTATTATTATTATTATTATTATTATTATTATTATTATTATTATTATTATTATTATTATTATTATTATTATTATTATTATTATTATTATTATTATTATTATTATTATTATTATTATTATTATTATTATTATTATTATTATTATTATTATTATTATTATTATTATTATTATTATTATTATTATTATTATTATTATTATTATTATTATTTTTATTATTTATTATTATTATTATTATTATTATTATTATTATTATTATTATTATTATTATTATTATTATTATTATTATTATTATTATTATTATTATTATTATTATTATTTATTTATTATTATTATTATTATTATTATTATTTATTATTTATTATCTATCTTATTATTAATAATAATAATAATTAATAATAATAATAATAATAATAATAATAATAATAATAATAATAATATAATATCCTGATCAAATTGATAAGGATAAGTCCAGTTACACAGGGTTCCTTTATCAGCGAACCCTCATTTCAACAATATAGTTCAAAAAAACTCAACCCTGCTTAACTATTGACCATTATTTTTTTTAAAATTATTTTACAAAACTAATCTATTTTATCAAAACAAGCAATAAAATTCAAAACAACAAAAACCATTTAAAAAAATTGTAATAATGTTTTTTTTTATTTTTTTTTTATTTTAACACAAAAAATACAATAAACAGAATAAATTGCATACTTTTCTGTAATTACAAACTAAATTTGAAATTATTAAAACAAATATAAGTTGGAATTAAACAAACAAAGGTTTGTTTAGAATTTAAGAAGTTTCGTTTTGATATTTGTTTTTAGCCATTCAAAACTTGAAAACTGACTCAAAATTCATTTTTTGAAGTCAGAAATTATTTGTTTATCGCCCAAAATTAAATAAAATTTGAAAATTTAAAGTTTTATTAGAAACTTAGCGCCAATCGGAACATGCTTAGTTATTTAAAAATAAAAGTTTTGAGCGGTTTCAGCAAAAAACTCTTATGTTTTGATTTGACGCTTTTCGATGGCATTCAAGTTTCGTAAAGTCAAAAAATTTTAATGTTATTAATATCAAAAAATATTAACTTTTTAAGGACTCATCATTTCGTCTTGTTAAATATATTTTATAAAATCTACGATTTATTTTACCACACCTAATCTTAATCAAGCAAACAAGCAAAGCAAAATAACTTAAATAACTGACTTCTTTTGGTTGATGAGATTAATACTTCTGTAATAATAATTAACACATTTTTAACATTATAAGAAAATCTTATTATACGAAAATTCCTATCAACAATGTTTTTGGGCAATTAATTGTTTGAAAATGTCTGAAAAGATTGATTTGGTCAAATTATTATCGTCTTTAAATCAAAGATCAACTTTCTGAAACCAAAAACAAATCAAGTTTTTTCAAAACTAATTAAAGTAGGTCCAAAGTACAAATATGTCAAAACTCGGATTTCAATAAATAATCGTTCCCGTTAGAAAAACGCAAAAACTTAAATGAAGTTTTAGTATTTAAAACCGAATCTCTTAACAATTGCGTGCAGAAACTTAAAGACAGCAACCAAACTTTTGATGAATTGAAGTAAGTTTATTTGTTTTATTTTGTGCTAGTGGTTTTTTATTTAATAAAAACAAATTACAAACCCAAAAACTGATAGAGTAACAACTAAAATCGTGAAATAATTGTCAAATAAGTAGTTTGTAAAACAAACAACTCTATTATAGGTTTTATGATATTTCATATTTTTTCTATAATTTTCATACTTTTTAGTAATGTAATTATTATGTGTTTAGTTTTATTGAATCAATAAGTTGTAGTTTTTTCTAAAGTATTTGAGAGTATTTAAGGTAAAATTTGATTGCGTTCGTTAAATATAATAAATTGTGGGTACCATTTTTAATAAAAAACCATTAGGTTTATATTAACTCCTGCATTATGGGGAATCTTATTAATAAATAAATAAATAACAAAAAAGAATTATGTTTGTTTGAGTTGTGTTTTAGCGCAAAAAAATTGAATAAAATTTGTTAATAAAAATAATAAAACTTTTTGAATAAAATTTGTTAAAAAATCATAAAAGCCGAAAATAGCGACCGGTAAAAAAATTGATTCTATGGTTGACTTTTATCTGGCTGAACTTGAAGTTTGTTTGAGAAACATAAGCGGGCCAATTAAAATTGTGCGATTATAACGTGTTTCCTTTTAAATAAGAACGTATGATTCCCACCTTTTTAGAAAATATACAAAAATTAGTAAACTATTTTTTTAAAAAATTACATTTTGGTTCTATGTTGATAAATAATTGTCAAACTATGGTGTTTAATCTATAATAATAAACCGTTTTTGCGAAAAATTTTAAATGGCTTTATAGTTAAATAGTCGATTCAATACTGCAAATCATCAAGGTCAGCTAGGGATATTTGCCTCTAGTTGACCACAGTTTTTTCTTTGAAAAAAAATGTACCACGTTGAAATTTATCCGGTCCAACAATGTTTATAAATACTAGGGTTTAGTGTGCCTTTTTACTGAACCAAAATGCTATTAAGAGAATTTTATTTGGATTAAAAAACGAAAACTTTTTGTAAAAACTTGAAATGGTTATAACATTACTGTAACTGAAAAAAAGTATTCTTAAAATTGAAAATTAAGTTTGTTT
>JASAMX010035187.1:0-14988 GCA_030248175.1 Microlaimidae sp. YZB2_3 | reverse complement strand
GCGAATTGTCCCGGTCCCTAAAAAGGCAGCAATACCACGATTATAAAGTGCGCATCCATTATATTATTGGTAGTAGTTGAAATAATTGATATTAAAAATCAAATTGCATCAAATTTTTTAAAACCCTTCAAAAATATTCAGTACTTAGTATTGATTAAAAAAATCTTCAATAAAGAGGAACTGTTACCCTTTTTCTTGTACGTAAAAAGTAATGAAAAATTTTTGTATTTATGGTTTAATATACGATTTCTGTAAAAAAATGGGGGTTAATTTCTTCAAAATTGCGGCAAAACTTGAGTTTAATTTTATTTGGTAAAATTTAAAGCTCCAAATAGTATGTTTTTATTGAAATATATTATTTTTAAACTGCCTTAATAGCTTTCGTGCTGTTAATCTGTTGTGTGTGCGTATTTCAGATTTAATAAAGGCCGTGGGTTTATAAACCTTTTTTAGATCAGTTGAGCAGATGGCTACGTGGCGCAGTCGGGTAGAGCCACTGTTTATTTAAAAGTTTTGAGGTCGAGGGATCGATTCCCACTGTGAACATATTTTCATTCACATTTTTTATTTAATATTAATATTTATTGTAGATTTATTATAATTTTTTCATTTTATAAATAACTAGCATTGAAAAATGCTCTAAGAATAGAGCAGGAAAAAGGGGCGATTTTCCCCCGGGCGTATGTTTAGACAGAAAAGATGTAGACTAGTCTGAGATGGACATTATGTGGACTATAGGAAATTTGCATTTGGTTTGGCCAGCTGCTCACTAAATAAAAATTTCTACGATATGATAATGATTTGTTTATACATTGATCTAATCACACAGCACTGTTGCATTTTTTTTTAGTTTGATGAAATGTCAATTGAAAAAAATCATACTCACAGCAATCTTTGACAAGCGCGAAATCGCCACTTTTTCAATTAGAAGGTTATATTTGTATGTGTAAGAAACAACTATAAATTTGAAAAAGTGGCGATTTCGCGCTTGTCAAAGATTGCTGTGAGTATGATTTTTTCAATTGACATTTCATCAAACTAAAAAAAACGCAACAGTGCTGTGTGATTAGATCAATGTATAAACAAATCATTATCATATCGTAGAAATTTTTATTTAGTGAGCAGCTGGCCAAACCAAATGCAAATTTCCTATAGTCCACATAATGTCCATCTCAGACTAGTCTACATCTTTTTTGTCTAAACATACGCCCGGGGAAAAATCGCCCCTTTTTCCTGCTCTATTCTTAGAGCATTTTTCAATGCTAGTCTACCACTTTTTTTGAATTAAATTAAAAAATAGCCTAATAAACTATAGTTTTAGCTGCGCAATGACATATGTTTATAATCATTCCGTTGCCGAGATAAAATAAAAAATAATAATAAGAAGAAGATGAATTTAAATTACAAAATTAACCCACGTTGTTTAATTATAGTTAGTGCGGTGCAGATGCGCTCCAGACAAAGTTTACCTACGTTCTCTAATATAGTTGGCGCGATGCCGGTGCGCCAATGATTGCAATTATAATTTTTAAAGTAATAATAATAATAATAATAATAAGATGATGAACATGAATAACAAAATTTACTCACGTTGTCTAAGTATAGTTGGCGCGGTGCCGTGGGTTAATTGCAGTTGGCACCCCCCACCTCCACCACCGATGATTACCGGCGCGTGGCGCTCCCGCGCCACCGACGCTTATTATTATTTTTTAATAAATAAAACTTTGAATTAATTTTGTCATCAGTAATGCAAGAATTAAAAAAAGTACTCTCTTGTTTTTGCCGTTTTCCGCGCGGTTGAAGCAGATGGCGCTGGGAACTGGCGCCGTTTCTGCCACCAATTAAAACCGGTCTGCTATTTTTGTGCGGTTTTTATGAGGGGATGTTGGTTGTCTGCTCTGTACAATTCTTATTGTTGCCAAAAGGCTGTTATTGTGCGGTTGGGAGTTTTTATTTGTCTATTTTTCAATTTTTTATTTTGATCAATAAATCGATAACAAGGACCTAAATGAAAAAAGTGCTTCCTAAGAAAGTTGCGTAATTCCTTCTTCTTTCTAATGAGCCTATGTTTATTTTTGATCAATCAGTAACGAATGAGGAATATCGTTTTTAAGAATGGAGCGTTGGAATAATAATAAGAAGAAGAAGAAGAAGAAGGTTCTGAATTTCAAAATTTACCCACGTTCTCTAATTATGGTTGGCGCGGCGCCACGGGGCTAAATCGCCCCGTGGCGCTCCCGCGCCACCCATGATTTTTTAAAATTAAATTTAAGAAATATTTTTTTAAAAATCTTTGTAATTTTGCTGTGATATTAACTGTTTGGTGATAAATAATATATGTGTTTAATGTGTAATGTGTTTTGTAATAATTTAAAAAAAATTATATAATATTATACCTTGGTATTTAATTCATGCATGGCCCAAAGTGATTGTTTGATCAAAATAATAATTTAAATGATCTCACAAAGATATATAAACACTTAACTTTGCACCGTTATTATTAATAGTCTAATATTTAATTTTTTGTCATCATTACAATATAAGTTCTAATCAGTATTCGTTTATATAATTTTTAAATTTTTTTAAATTTAAAATTGCAAAGAGAAACACTCATACACATTTAAAAGTTCAATCAATATTAAATAAAATTGTATGAGGGAAAAAAAATGTTTTTATAAAAAATATATTAAGGAAAAAATATTTACTTTATTTTTAACACTTGCTTAATATAATATATTGTAGTTTTTTTTTTATTTTTAATCTCTATAAGTAATAAAGTTTCAGTTAGATACAAATCTAGTTCTTGAAGCTTATTTGATTTTTTTTAATAAAAATAAATTAAATTTATTTCGACAAGTTGTTTTTTGTTTTTTAAATAATATTTTGTTGTTTTTTTAATAATATTTTTTATTTTTTAAAATGATATTTTTTGTTTTTTAAATAATTGTTTTTTTAATAATAATATGTTTTGTTTTTTAAATATATAATAATAATAATAATATATCTTCAACTATAGAATTCCTTGTACAGTATAACTAAAAATTTGAATTCATGAAAGTTAATCAACGGAGTCACAACTGACTATTAGTTACGTTTTTTGCTAACAAAATTTGGAGATACTTCGAACTTAAAATATCCAAAAAAACCAAACCAAAAATATTTTTTATTTTAAGCAGTTTATTTGTTTAATTTTTCTTAATTTTTCTTTTATTTTTGGCATTTTAACCTAAAAAATTATAAAAATTTTAAAAATTTTTTAAAAGAATATCAAACATTAAGCTTTTGGTTTTGACACATTGAAAAAAGTAATTTTCAAAATTAAAGCTTTTATGTAGTTTGTTGGCGACTAGTCTCGGAAGAGGTTTTTGAATATGATTTTAAAATTTAGCTTGATAAAAATATTAATATTAATTCTGCTCAATGACGTTTTAACAGTTAAAATGGTAGTTTGTGTCTGATGTGAACTTTTTTTATTAATCTTCCAAAATTTTTTTTATTATAATACGCTTTTAAACAAATTTTTATTTAATTATCATGCTAACAGTTATAAATTATAAGTCAAGTAAACATGTTTAATAGCTGCTTCTTTTGTCCCTCATTTTCAGGTTTCTCGTATTCAGAATTCTAAAAAAACAAAACGAAATTTATATAGGTTTATCAATTTTTAACTAAAAGCAGGTTTGGCGTCGGAGTACATGGGAAAATTGACTTAGGATATCACGCGTGTAAATATAGACGCGCGTGCGCGTGCCATACACGTACGAATGGGCGTGTATGTACTCGTGCCTATTTCACGTGTCTAGATAACGACGGGCATGCCATACACTCGCGCGTTGTTGTGTATGAATTTGCGTCATAACAAAACTTTAATGTATTTCTATGGAGAATATTTAATCCAGGTTTTGTGACGCTACTACTAACTAACCATAGTAAAAGGTATTATGTTTTATAAAATTATGGTTGAATTATATCTGGCTGACCTCGTCAGTTTGTATGCAGACATGAGTGAACTAATTAAAATTGTGCGAATAAGACGTTTTTAAAAAAAAAAACAAATAAGAAGACAGAATTCTTTTTTAAATTCCATTTTTTTTCACAAAATATACAGAAATTAACCAACTTTAGCTTTTAAAAAATTTAACCCGTTCTCGTAATTGCTTTTTCTTCCGTTACAATGGTAAAAAGTGTTTTTGTAAATGTATTAATTCTCGTCATTTTCGTTGGTAATCAGGGTGTGTTCCCAATGGTCCGCACTGGGGGGAGAGGCAATCACGCGTACGCACTCTGATTACCAGCAAAAATAACGGGAATTAATACATTTACAAAAACACTTTTCACCCGGGAAAAGGTAATCCCGCGAACGGGTTTTATTAAAAATTTTAAATAGTTTCATTGTTAAATAGTCGATTCAATACAGAAATTATCGAGATCAGCTAGATTTTTGAATTTTTGAAACAAAATAAATAGTAAAAAATAAAACAGTTTTTGAAACAATAGAAAAACACGTTGAAGGAAACGATAGATTATGATTATTGAAAATTAGTCTAGTTTAAAAAAATTACTGTTCGTTTTTATTTAAAGTTCTATACATTAGAAATCAAAAAATACTGCTTATAAACAGTAGGTATATATAAAAATATATGCTGCAAATAAATCGTTGTTTTTATCAAATTGCATCATGGGTGGCGCGGGAGCACCACGGGGCGATTTAGCCCCGTGGCGCCGCGCCAACCATAATTAGAGAACGTGGGTAAATTTTGAAATTCAGAACCTTCTTCTTCTTCTTCTTCTTCTTCTTCTTCTTCTTCTTCTTCTTCTTATTATTATTATTCCAACGCTCCATTCTTAAAAACGATATTCCTCATTCGTTACTGATTGATCAAAAATAAACATGGGCTCATTAGAAAGAAGAAGGAATTACGCAACTTTCTTAGAAAGCACTTTTTTCATTTAGGTCCTTGTTATCGATTTATTGATCAAAATAAAAAATTGAAAAATAGACAAATAAAAACTCCCAACCGCACAATAACAGCCTTTTGGCAACAATAAGAATTGTACAGAGCAGACAACCAACATCCCCTCATAAAAACCGCACAAAAATAGCAGACCGGTTTTAATTGGTGGCAGAAACGGCGCCAGTTCCCAGCGCCATCTGCTTCAACCGCGCGGAAAACGGCAAAAACAACAGAGTACTTTTTTTAATTCTTGCATTACTGATGACAAAATTAATTCAAAGTTTTATTTATTAAAAAATAATAATAAGCGTCGGTGGCGCGGGAGCGCCACGCGCCGGTAATCATCGGTGGTGCGGGGTGCCAACTGCAATTTAACCCACGGCACCGCGCCAACTATACTTAGACAACGTGAGTAAATTTTGTTCCGCTCACTATAATTCATGTTCATCATCTTATTATTATTATTATTATTATTATTATTACTTTTTAAAAATAAAACTTTGAATAATTTTCACAGCAATCAAGAATTAAAAAAAGTACTCTGTTGTTTTCGCCGTTACCGCAGTTGAAGCAGGGCGTGGGAACTGGTTCCGTTTCTGTCACTACATTAAAACCGGTTGCTATTTTTGTGCGGTTTCTAAAGAGGGATGTTGTTGTCTGCTCTGTACAATTCTTATTGTTGCCAAAAGGCTGTTATTGTGCGGTTGGAAATTTTATTTGTCTAATTTTCAATTTTTTATTTTGATCAATAAATCGATAACAAGGACCTAAATGAAAAAAGTGCTTCCTAAAAAAGTTGCGTAATTCCTTCTTCTTTCTAATGAGCCCATGTTTATTTTTGATCAATCAGTAACGAATGAGGAATATCGTTTTTAAGAATGGAGCGTTGGAATAATAAGAAGAAGAAGAAGAAGAAGAAGAAGAAGAAGAAGAAGGTTCTGAATTTCAAAACTAATTATGGTTGGCGCGGCGCCACGGGGCTAAATCGCCCCGGGGCGCTCCCGCGCCACCCATGATGCAATTTGATAAAAACAACAATTTATTTGCAGCATATATTTTTATATATACTTACTGTTTATAAGCAGTAATTTTCGATTTCTAATGTATAGAACTTTAAATAAAAACGAACAGTAATTTTTTTAAACTAGACTAATTTTCAATAATCATAATCTATCGTTTCCTTCAACGTGTTTTTCTATTATTTCAAAAACTGTTTTATTTTTTACTATTTATTTTGTTTGAAAAACTCAAAAATCTAACTGATCTCGATAATTTCTGTATTGAATCGACTATATAACAATGAAACTATTTAAAATTTTTAATAAAACCCGTTCCCGGGATTACCTTTTCCGGGGTGAAAAGTGTTTTTGTAAATGTATTAATTCCCGTTATTTTTGCTGGTAATCAGAGTGCGTTCGCGTGATTGACTCTCCCCCCAGTGCGGACCATTGGGAACACACCCTGATTACCAACGAAAATGACGAGAATTAATACATTTACAAAAACTTTTTTACCATTGTAATGGGAGAAATAGCAATTACGAGAACGGGTTAAATTTTTTAAAAGCTAAAGTTGGTTAATTTCTGTATATTTTGTGAAAAAATGGAATTTAAAAAAGAATTCTGTCTTCTTATTTGTTTTTTTTAAAACGTCTTATTCGCACAATTTTAATTAGTTCACTCATGTCTGCATACAAACTGACGAGGTCAGCCAGATATAATTCAACCATAATTTTATAAAACATAATACTTTTTACTATGGTTAGTTAGTAGTAGCGTCACAAAACCTGGATTAAATAGTCTCCATAGAAATACATTAAAGTTTTGTTATGACGCAAATTCATACACAACAACGCGCGAGTGTATGGCATGCCCGTCGTTATCTAGACACGTGAAATAGGCACGAGTACATACACGCCCATTCGTACGTGTATGGCACGCGCACGCGCGTCTATATTTACACGCGTGATATCGTAAGTCAATTTTCCCTAGTACTCCGACGACAAAACTGATTTTAGTTAAAAATTGATAAACCTATATAAATTTCGTTTTGTTTTTTTTAGAATTTGAATACGAGAAACCTGAAAATGAGGGACAAAAGAAGCAGCTATTAAACATGTTTACTTGACTTATAATTTATAACTGTTAGCATGATAATTAAATAAAAATTTGTTTAAAAGCGTATTATAATAATAAAAAAAATTTTGGAAGATTAATAAAAAAAGTTCACATCAGACACAAACTACCATTTTAACTGTTAAAACGTCATTGAACAGAATGAATATTAATATTTTTATCAAGCTAAATTTTAAAATCGATCTCTCAAAAACCTCTTCCGAGACTAGTCGCCAACAAACTACATAAAAGCTTTAATCTTGAAAATTACTTTTTTCAATGTGTCAAAACCAAAAGCTTAATGTTTGATATTCTTTTAAAAAATTTTTAAAATTTTTATAATTTTTTAGGTTAAAATGCCAAAAATAAGAGAAAAATTAAACAAATAAACTGCTTAAAATAAAAAATATTTTTGGTTAGTTTTTTTGGATATTTTAAGTTCGAATACTCCAAATTTTGTTAGCAAAAAACGTAACTAATAGTCATGCTAACTCCGATTGATTAACTTTCATGAATTCAAATTTTTAGTTGTACTGTACAAGGAATTCTATAGTTGAAGATATATTATTATTATATATTAAAAAACAAAACATATTATTATTAAAAAAACAATTATTTAAAAAACAAAAAATATTATTTAAAAAACAAAAAAATATTATTTAAAAAACAACAAAATATTATTTAAAAAACAAAAAAAAACTTGTAGAAATAAATTTAATTTATTTTTATTAAAAAAAAAAAAATAAGCTCAAGAACTAGATTTGTATCTAACTAGAAATTTTATTACTTATAGAGATTAAAAATAAAAAAAACTACAATATATTATATTAAACAAGTGTTAAAAAAGAAGAAAGATTTCCTTAATATATTTTTTATAAAAACATTTTTTGTTGCCCTCATAAAATTTTATTTAATATTCCTAGAACTTTTTAAATGTGTAAGAGTGTTCTCTTTGCAATTTTAAATTTTAAAAAATTTAAAAATTATATAAAAGAATACAGATTAGAACTTATTTTAGTAAAGAAGAAAAAAAATTAAATATTAGACTATTAATAATAAAAGAGCAAAAGTTAAGTGTTTATATATCTTTGAGAGAACAATAAATTATTATTAGAAAAAAAAAACACTTTAAGCAAGCAAGAATTAAATACAAAAGTATAATATTATATAATTTTTTTAAATTATTACAAAACACAATAAAAAAAAAAAACATATATTTATATAAAACAAAACAATTAATAAAAAAAAAAAAATACAATTTTTTAAAAAAATAAATTATAAAAATAAATATAAAAACAAATACAATAGCTAATTAATAAATTATTATATAATATATAAGTAATGTTAGAAATATAACGCTATATAAAAATATATTATATAGAAATAAATAAAAACAAGAACTAAACAAAAATACAATAAATATAAATTATTTATTTTCTAGTCATATATAGAATAGAATTTTTACTTTTTTATACATAAATACAACTAACCATAAATCTTATCTTAATCAAAACCAATATTATCTCTCTACCACTAAAACTTCCTAGAGCAGAGAGAAGAATAGTAGAAGAAAACATGACATACTACATAATTAACTTTTATAGATCTACAAAATTAATTTTATTGCCTTATTTTTATTTATTTCTCTTTTTACTCATACATATATAAAAAATTAACATGTACTTTCTCTGTCATACAGTTCTTTTCTTAATTTTATTTTTTAACATAATTATAATTTTATATCTTCAACAAAAAAAAGAACAAACAAAATTATAATATATAAAAAAATATTTTGTCTTTTTTTATCTTAACATATATATAGACTTATACTCTTTTCTTTTCATTTTTTTCTATTTTTCTCTTTGACTACATATAATATACAAAAAAAAAAAAAAAAAAAAAAAAAAAAAAAAAAAAAAAAAAAAAAAAAAAAAAAAAAAAAAAAAAAAAAAAAAAAAAAAAAAAAACAAATCTTCAAGAAGTAGCAAAGAGAGAGGCAAAAAAGAACAGAAACAGATAAAGAGAGAATAATAAGAAAAAAAAACACCAAGAAAAATAAAAAGAAAAAGAGAAGAAAAAAGAGAAATACGACAAGAGAGGGAAAGAAAAGAAGAAAAAAGAGAAGAAGAAAGAAACAGAAAAAAAAAGAAAGACAAAATAAAAAGTACAGAGCATAAAAACGATAGAAAACCAGAAAAAACGCAAAGCAAAAGCAGTCAAAGAGACAAAATAGAAAAAAATGAAAAGAAAAGAAGTAAAAGTCAACATAAACGCCAAGACAAAAAAAGACAAAACAATTCTTTAAAAACTAAAAATTTGAATGATCATCATTTTGTGGAAGATAAAAATTATAATTATGTTAAAAATAAAACAAGAAAAGAAACTGATTATATAAAAGAAAGATATGATAATTTGCCAAAAAATGAAAGCAGTAAAACAGCAGAAATAAATAAAAATAAGGCAACTAAAATTAAATCTGAAGAATCTATAAAACAGACATTAAGTAGTAAGTCAAAGTCTTCATCTACTATTCAACACTCTGCTCAAGGAAGTTCAAGTGGACAGAGCAGAATAATATTGGATTCAGAATTAAGAATAAGATTTAAGGATCAAGATGAAATTATGACATAAAAAAGTAAAAAATCAATTCCAAATATGACTAGAAAATAAATAATCAAAAATTAATGTACTTTTGCATAGATCTGGCAAATATTTATTTCAACATAATAAATTTTTAAACAGCGCTAAATTTCTAACACTACTTAAATATTACATAATAATTTATTAATTAGCCAATGAATTCGTTTTTAAAATTAAATTTAAAGAATATTTTTTTAAAAAATTGTAATTTTGCTGTGATATTAACTGTTTGGTGATAAATATATGTGTTTAATGTGTAATGTGTTTTGTAATAATTTAAAAAAAATTATATAATATTATACCTTGGTATTTAATTCATGCATGGCCCAAAGTGATTGTTTGATCAAAATAATAATTTAAATGATCTCACAAAGATATATAAACACTTAACTTTGCACCGTTATTATTAATAGTCTAATATTTAATTTTTTGTCATCATTACAAAATAAGTTCTAATCAGTATTCGTTTATATAATTTTTAAATTTTTTAAAATTTAAAATTGCAAAGAGAAACACTCATACACATTTAAAAGTTCCAGCAATATTAAATAAAATTTTATGAGGGACAAAAAATGTTTTTATAAAAAATATATTAAGGAAAAAATCTTGACTTTATTTTTAACACTTGCTTAATATAATATATTGTAGTTTTTTTTATTTTTAATCTCTTATAAGTAATAAAGTTTCAGTTAGATACAAATCTAGTTCTTGAAGCTTATTTGATTTTTTTTAATAAAAATAAATTAAATTTATTTCGACAAGTTGTTTTTTGTTTTTTAAATAATATTTTGTTGTTTTTTAAATAATATTTTTTTGTTTTTTAAATAATATTTTTTGTTTTTTAAATAATTGTTTTTTTAATAATAATATGTTTTGTTTTTTAAATATATAATAATAATATATCTTCAACTATAGAATTCCTTGTACAGTACAACTAAAAATTTGAATTCATGAAAGTTAATCAACGGAGTCACAACTGACTATTAGTTACGTTTTTTGCTAACAAAATTTGGAGATACTTCGAACTTAAAATATCCAAAAAAACCAAACCAAAAATATTTTTTATTTTAAGCAGTTTATTTGTTTAATTTTTCTCTTATTTTTGGCATTTTAACCTAAAAAATTATAAAAATTTTAAAAATTTTTTAAAAAGAATATCAAACATTAAGCTTTTGGTTTTGACACATTGAAAAGTAAGTTATTTTCAAGATTAAAGCTTTTATGTAGTTTGTTGGCGACTAGTCTCGGAAGAGGTTTTTTGAAATATGATTTTTAAAAATTTAGACTTGATAAAAATATTAATATTAATTCTCTGCTCAATGACGTTTTAACAGTTAAAAATGGTAGTTTGTGTCTGATGTGAACTTTTTTTATTAATCTTCCAAAATTTTTTTTTATTATTATAATACGCTTTTAAACAAATTTTTATTTAATTTATTATGTTAACAGTTATAAATTATAAGTCAAGTAAACATGTTTAATAGCTGCTTCTTTTGTCCCTCATTTTCAGGTTTCTCGTATTCAGAATTCTAAAAAAACAAAACGAAATTTATATAGGTTTATCAATTTTTAACTAAAAGCAGGTTTGGCGTCGGAGTACATGGGAAAATTGACTTAGGATATCACGCGTGTAAATATTTAGACGCGCGTGCGCCGTGCCATACACGTACGAATGGGCGTGTATGTACTCGTGCCTATTTCACGTGTCTAGATAACGACGGGCATGCCATACACTCGCGCGTTGTTGTGTATGAATTTGCGCTCAGAACAAAACTTTAATGTATTTCTATGGAGAAATATTTAATCCAGGCTTTTGTCCTGACGCTACTACTAACTAACCATAGATAAAAAGTATTTATGTTTTATAAAATTATGGTTGAAGTATATCTGGCTGACCTCGTCAGTTTGTATGCAGACATGAGTGAACTAATTAAAATTGTGCGAGATAAGACGTTTTAAAAAAAACAAATAAGAAGACAGAATTCTTTTTTAAATTCTTCATTTTTTCACAAAATATACAGAAATTAACCAACTTTAGCTTTTAAAAAATTTAACCCGTTCTCTTGTAATTTTGCTATTTCTCCCATTACAATGGTAAAAAAGTTTCTGTAAATGTATTAATTCTCGTCATTTTCGTTGGTAATCAGGGTGTGTTTCCCAATGGTCCGCACGGGGGGAGTATTAAATAAGGGGAACCAACCCTGATTACCAGCAAAAATAACGGGAATTAATACATTTACAAAAACACTTTTCACCCCGGAAAAGGTAATCCCGGGAACGGGTTTTATTAAAAATTTTAAATAGTTTCATTGTTATATAGTCGATTCAATACAGAAATTATCGAGATCAGTTAGATTTTTGAGTTTTTCAAACAAAATAAATAGTAAAAAATAAAACAGTTTTTGAAATAATAGAAAAACACGTTGAAGGAAACGATAGATTATGATTATTGAAAATTAGTCTAGTTTAAAAAAATTACTGTTCGTTTTTATTTAAAGTTCTATACATTAGAAATCGAAAAATACTGCTCTATAAACAGAAAGTAATATATAAAAATATATGCTGCAAATAAATTGTTGTTTTTATCAAATTGCATCATGGGTGGCGCGGGAGCGCCCCGGGGCGATTTAGCCCCCTGGCGCCGCGCCAACCATAATTAGAGAACGTGGGTAAATTTTGAAATTCAGAACCTTCTTCTTCTTCTTCTTCTTCTTCTTCTTCTTCTTCTTCTTCTTATTATTCCAACGCTCCATTCTTAAAAACGATATTCCTCATTCGTTACTGATTGATCAAAAATAAACATGGGCTCATTAGAAAGAAGAAGGAATTACGCAACTTTCTTAGAAAGCACTTTTTTCATTTAGGTCCTTGTTATCGATTTATTGATCAAAATAAAAAATTGAAAAATAGACAAATAAAAACTCCCAACCGCACAATAACAGCCTTTTGGCAACAATAAGAATTGTACAGAGCAGACAACCAACATCCCCTCATAAAAACCGCACAAAAATAGCAGACCGGTTTTAATTGGTGGCAGAAACGGCGCCAGTTCCCAGCGCCATCTGCTTCAACCGCGCGGAAAACGGCAAAAACAACAGAGTACTTTTTTTAATTCTTGCATTACTGATGACAAAATTAATTCAAAGTTTTATTTATTAAAAAAATAATAATAAGCGTCGGTGGCGCGGGAGCGCCACGCGCCGGTAATCATCGGTGGTGCGGGGTGCCAACTGCAATTTAACCCACGGCACCGCGCCAACTATACTTAGACAACGTGAGTAAATTTTGTTATTCATGTTCATCATCTTATTATTATTATTATTATTATTATTATTACTTTAAAAATTATAATTGCAATCATTGGCGCACGGCATCGCGCCAACTATATTTAGAGAACGTAGGTAAACTTTGTCTGGAGCGCATCTGCACCGCACTAACTATAATTAAACAACGTGGGTTAATTTTGTAATTTAAATTCATCTTCTTCTTATTATTATTTTTTATTTTATCTCGGCAACGGAATGATTATAAACATATGTCATTGCGCAGCTAAAACTATAGTTTATTAGGCTATTTTTTAATTTAATTCAAAAAAAGTGGTAGACTAGCATTGAAAATTGCTTTAAGAATAGAGCAGGAAAAGGGGACGATTTTTCCCCGGGCGTATGTTTAGTAACAGAAAAAATGTAGACTAGTCTGAGATGGACATTATGTGGACTACAGGAAAATTTCATTTTGTTTGGCCAGCTGCTCACTAAATAAAATTTTTTACGATATGATAATGATTTTTTTATACATTTATCTAATCACACAGCACTGTTGCATTTTTTTTAGTTTTATGAAATGTCAATTGAAAAAATCATACTCACAGCAATCTTTGACAAGCGCGAAATCGCCACTTTTTCAAACTTATAGTTGTTTCTTAACATACAAATATAACCTTCTAATTGAAAAAGTGGCGATTTCGCGCTTGTCAAAGATTGCTGTGAGTATGATTTTTTCAATTGACATTTCATCAAACTAAAAAAAAATGCAACAGTGCTGTGTGATTAGATCAATGTATAAACAAATCATTATCATATCGTAGAAATTTTTATTTAGTGAGCAGCTGGCCAAACCAAATGCAAATTTCCTATAGTCCACATAATGTCCATCTCAGACTAGTCTACATCTTTTCTGTCTAAACATACGCCCGGGGAAAAATCGCCCCTTTTTCCTGCTCTATTCTTAGAGCATTTTTCAATGCTAGTAATATATAAGGAAATGAGTGGATAATCCACTTTTTCACTTGTAGTATGAAGTTGAAGAAACAATATATAAGATTTGTGGTTTTTGATTTCATCAGTTTGTAACTTAAAATCCATTTTGACATGTATTAAGCTTAGAAATAAAAAGTGAAGCCAAATTAAGCCTTGGTGAGGATACGCTTTTTAACATTTAACTATAAGGTCTCTCCGGACAGTTTTTACTTCACAGCGTTCAATAAAAAACAATTGAAATACAGAGCAAAAATTATTCTTTTGCTTGCATAAAATGTATTTTATTAATTATTGTAATTATAGAGCATTAAAATAATTTAAAATATCCCAATGACAAAAATTCGAATGAGTGGCAAAAAGTTGGAAACAAATGCGGTTTAAATATTCACAAATATTTTGTTTTTTGTTTTGATTCATTGAAAAAATTATAATAAATCTACAATAAATATTAATATTAAATAAAAAATGTGAATGAAAATATGTTCACAGTGGGAATCGATCCCTCGACCCCAAAACTTTTAAAAAAACAGTGGCTCTACCCGACTGCGCCACGTAGCCATCTCCTCAATTGTTCTAAAAAAGGTTTATAAACCCACGGCCTTTATTAAATCTGAAATACGCTTACACAACAGATTAACAGCACGAAAGCTATTAAGGCAGTTTAAAAATAATATATTTCAATAAAAACATACTATTTGGAGCTTTAAATTTTACCAAATAAAATTAAACTCAAGTTTTGCCGCAATTTTGAAGAAATTAACAGCCATTTTTTTACAGAAATCGTATATTAAACTATAAATACAAAAATTTTTTCATTATTTTTTACGTACAAGAAAAAGGGTAACAGTTCCTCTTTATTGAAGATTTTTTTAATCAATACTAAATACTGAATATTTTTGAAGGGTTTTAAAAAATTTGATGCAATTTGATTTTTAATATCAATTATTTCAACAACTACCAATTTTAATGGATGCGCACTTTATAATCGTGGTATTTCTGCTTTTTTAGGGACCGGGACAA
>JASAMX010035186.1:0-40718 GCA_030248175.1 Microlaimidae sp. YZB2_3 | reverse complement strand
AGAAGAAGGAAGACAGCGAGAAAAAGGAGGAGAACGAAAAGCAGCCGGACACTGGAAGCGGGCTTCCGGATTTGGATATTGGACTTTCAGAAAGTTTCACTGCGGAACAGTAAGGGTTTGTTTACACCCGCCCGAGTGATAAGTGACAACGCGTCGCGCGCGCGTTAACACCATTAAATTGTCACTTGTCACTGCGGCGGCTGTGAACGTTTTGTCTTTTATTAACTAGGCTTAAATTTTTTGTCACGCATTGGTAAAGAATTGTCAAAAAAGCCATTTTTGAGGGTCATATCTCCTCAACCAGTAAAGATATTTTGATGAAACAATTTTTGTGGGCTATTGGGCGCAGAGCAGAGGTAAGGTTTTCACAAAAAATTATCAAAATCAAAGACAAAAAGTTTGACTCGCACCACACCTTTAATAAAGTAATAACGGTTAACATGAAGTTTAAATAAAAACCATAGGTGGGCACGCATATTTGGGCAGGGGGTTATGCCCTCCAAGAAAAAAATCAAAAAACTGAAGACACCCTCCATAAAATTTGGCTGTAGGTTCCTCGGACAGCCCCCTAAAACTTAAAGGGTATCAGTCCCATTCAAAAACGCTAAAAATGGGGTATGGTTTGGGTATAACTCAAAAAATTTTTGGACACCCCCCTTCCCCCTCCCCAAAAAAAAGATTGGAGGGTCAGGTTTCGTTTAGATATATAAATATATATTATACTCATACATGGGCAAGTTGGTCTGGAGTGGGGGGGGGGTTAAACCCCAAATTAGGGGGGGGGGGGGTTAAAAAAAAGAGAAACGCAAAATACCCATATTGTTTTTTTTTCTGGAGTGCATTTAACCCAGATCGTTTTTTGATTTTGAAGGTAAAACAGGTAAAAACGCTAATTTTAGGTCAAAAAGCCCTTTTTATTGCTTTTTTTGAGCTTTTTATTGCTTAAAACATTTATTAAGACCTCAAAACTTATGTTTGAAGACAATTAGAAGTCATTTTAAAGACATTTTTTTCTTCATTTTTCCATAATTGGAGAGTTAACCTTTTCTCGCCCCCCACTTTTGAGTGGGGGGCGAGATTAAATCTCCCTTCTCAGAATTTGGGGGGGGGGTTAACCGTAACCCCCTCCCAACCCCCCAAGCCCATGTATGATTATACTCCCCGTCCCCGCCCCCCAAAAAAAATCCGAAAGGCTGCCTCCTGCTAGGGTTTTAGTTACGTGTCAGTTCCTAGGGTACCTCTCAACTTTAGCTTGGGGGAGGGTGTTGGCAACCCCCCAATCCAATCACCCCCCGCCATCTGGCTACCTGAAGGCGCTAGAGTAAGATAAGAGCCATACAGAGCTTGACCGTCCAAGCAAATCAGATAAGTGTCGCACTTCTGAAACATTTATTATTTATTATTATATTTGCAAAAACGCAGGAGCACTGAAGGCATAAGTAATCTTTTTTTAAATAATTGCTGTTGTTTATTGCTAGGTGGCTGGAAATGATATTTAAACTAATGGAAAAAGGGGACTACGAAGCCGCGTGCGATTTTCTTCTCCAGCTCTATCGCAGGTCGCCGCACGATCGGGTGTTCTCTCGGTGGACGGATGACGTTTTGAAGTGAGGGGTTTGTTCATTATTATTTCGTTATTACTACGACAGACTGACTGAGCCACAATTCGTATAAAATATAATAATGCGAATGTGGCAAATTTTAAATTTGAAACAGGAATCTATTAATTAACTAATGAGTCACAATCACGTGTATTTTAAAATGACTTAGGCTCATTTTGTTGTAGTGTAGTGACGACGAGTTTTTTTTTAAACAGTCGTACGTACTGACTACTGAAAAATATGTACTCATTTTTAAGGAAAGTGATTTTTTTTTCTGATACATGTGTTCCCATAGGTGAGAACAGTCGGGGAAGCTAGGGGGGTTGTTACCCGGGGTAAATCGAATTTTGAATTCTAGGAGGGGGGTCCCAGGGTGTCCGGACCCCCTAGCTTTTTAGGGGGGGGTCGACCTGGGGTGCGAAATTTTGAAATCTAGAGGGTTATCAGGTGGGGTCTGGTGTCCAAAGCAAAACAGTTTTAAACCATTATAACTTTAAAGGAGCACTGTCACAAATCAAATTCCTATAACGCCCGAACCGGACTGCTCCTTTAATACTGAACCGATTCAGCTGAAATTTAAAAATGTTGTAGCCTTGTAGTGGAGCACTCTAAATACCAAAGTTGAGTTAGGTAGGTTTGGTATTAAAGGAGAAGTCCGGTTCGGGGGTTATAGGAATTTGATTTGTGACAGTGCTCCTTTACTAATTGTTCTTTTTATAAGATAATACTACATTTTATTAAATAAAAACCGATATTCTGGTGTGTAAAGGGTGTAAAAACATGAATATGTGCTAAAATCAAATTTTGGAAGAAAATTTGGTATACAAAAGGTACCAAAAATTTTCCCAAGGGAGAAGGAGAGGGGGGGCGGGTCAGATTTTAAATTCTAGACGGGGATCAGGGGTAAAAAATTCGGAAATTGGGGGAGGGGGAGGGAACCCCTGGATTTTTTTCTAAGGGGGGCCAAAATTTCGATGCTAGGGGGGGGACTGGAGGACTGGACTAAGGACTGGAGAAAAAACTTTTAAAAAAGAATATTTCGGTGGGGGATATTTTTCTAATGTAAATGCACTTCTAATTATAAACTAATTGTTTCTTATGTTTTTGTTGACAATAAAAAATTTCCCGTCACTATCATTAAATATATATATTATATTTTATAATGTATTTCGTCGGATTCATTGTCAATGTGCAGTTTCTGATTGCATGTTATTACTAAAAAAACGCAGTTATTAAAATTTCACTACGACCTCCCTATTTTCAGGGTGAGTTCTTACAACGAATAAAATTTTAGTAAGAAACGTTATCTAACGAAATCGGAATTTGTTCGAAAAGGGAATAATTTGCCCAAGACGCATGATAATAGTAGAAACCACACACGTGCGGATAGTAGAAACCATATGTGCGGATTATTTTACCTTATCCCAGTAAAAAATTACTTTGTAGGAAAATAAAATACGTATGGCCTCCCCCTAAGTGGTCCCCACCGATTTTTTCTCAAAAACTAAACTTTTTAAATTTCCGACTTACACTTTTTTGATTTTTTTGATAATTTAGTGATCCTCAACAAGGTCCGCTGGCAGTTTTAAAGGTGATTCAAGACAAATTTATTGGTAAGTTAGAATTCTAAGTTTTGTTGGGGTTATTTTTAGTCAAGAACTCAGACTTGTGCACGGTCTGAATAGCCCCCTCGCTTTATTGGAGGATTTGCCCAGGGTGCTGTTTAAAGTGTAAAATAAGTCACAATCGCATAATATTTTTACAAATTGCGGCTTATTTTGACATAGTAACGACGATTTAGTAGCTGGGAAGAAACCACAAAAAGGCTAAAGAGGAAGGGAGGAGGATCTTTTGATGAGAATTCGACCCTTAAAACTTTTATATGATAATTATTAGTATAATTATTTTATCATCGTGCTATTGAATTGGGGTGTTTGTGCTAACTGTGACTTACATATTTGAAAGATATAGAAATATTTATTGCACACGTTACTACAAGTAACTACAAACTACAATATTTAAAATATTAAGAAAATATATATATATATATATATATATATATATATATATATATAATTATAATCAAAAATATATATCAATTAAAAACATTACACAGACCTGTGCACTGCCTCCCCCCGGGGTTTTATTGGGGGGAATTTCAAAACGGGGGGGGGCACTGGGGCAACTTTAACTTTAACTGAAACGGGAGGGGTAAGCAGGAGCGAGAGAAAAAAAAGAAAGAAAAAAGGACAAAAAAAGCGATAATAAGGTAAAAATAGGTCTAAAATGATTTAAAATACAGTGAAATAGGTCAAAAATTGCGTCAACATTTTAAGGTATTTTTTCGTTTTTTGGCGAAAGGGGGGCATTTCCAGACCGCGCACAGGTCTGATTACACATAGAAAAATGTTTGTGAATTTTGATCCTATAAACTACTAAATGTTGCAAGGGCTTTGATATAAAATTGCAGGGACGGGTTTTCATTTGGGGGGATGGATTTCAGTACAAAACAAAATTTCGGGGGGGGGGGCGGAGCCCCCAAAATTTTTGAAAAGGCTTACGAAAAACTCAGGCTTCGTCGGATTTCGGGGAGGGGGGAGGCGGCCGCCCCCCCCCCCCTTGGGCACGCCACTGTCTCCCCCCCCTTTTCAGCCAAATTTCGGGTATAAATCTAGGTCAAAATTTATTCTCACAAACACGTTTTTGTGGTGAGAAACAGTATATCCTTTCGTACTTTTTTTATGCATAAAAAGCCTATTTTGGTGTTTAAAATTCTATATTAGTGTTAAAAAAACTTAAATCGATAATTTAAAATAACTTTGCATCGAAACAGGACCCCTCCTGACTCTCCTCTAGATTTTAAGCTCGCCTACCCTGGGTCCACCCCCCGCAAAAAAAGCTGGGAGGGGTACGTATGGACCTCCCTGGACCCCCTTCATAGCTTTCAATGGGCCATTTATCCGGGGTAGCTACCCCCTAGCGTGCCGGTCTAGGCTCATGTTTATAAAGCGTAATATTTTTTAAACGTCGCAACGGTAGTCGCAACGGTAGTTGCAACACTTTCTAATTGCTGTGCTACTTTTAGAACTAAAAACGAGGAAGGCGGTCCCAGATCTAGATGAGCGGCTGGGCGAAGAAGAGGGCGGGGACGGAGCCCCCGGGGCACCCACGGACGATCGCCGGAAGTTGGACTTGATCAGAGCTGCGCAGAGAAAGTTCGACTTTTTCGACGTAAGTGAGCGAGTAGTCTAGTGAGGCCAATTAATTGTTTTGCAAGTGATATAAATCAGGCGCTTAAAAGAAAGGTAAGTTTTTTAATACTATCATTTTTATAGGAGTAGTTGGCTGGAGAAATGGAGAACGCGAAGTGTTTAGATTAAAAATTTAAACAGTCATAAATCAACCTTGGAGATATAAACTATATATAAATCAAACCTGTGCACTGCCTCCCCCCCTCCCGGGGTTTTATTGGGGGGGGAGGTAATTTCAAAACGGGTGGGGCACGGGGGGCAACTCTTTTGAAATGGGGAAGGGGCAAGCAGGGGAGAGAGAAAAAAAGAAGGAAAAAGGGAAAAAAGGGACAGAAAAAACGAAAATAAAGTAAAAATAGTTCGAAAATGGCTTAAAATACATTGAAATAGGCTAAAAACTGCAAAAAATTTACGATGATGGCGTTATCATAGGTCAAAAATGGCGTTATAATTTTAGGGTACTTTTTCATTTTTTTAGAGGGGAAGGGAGGCAAATCCTGCAATGAAGCGGATGAGAACATTTCCAGACCGTGCACAGGTCTGCTATTTTCATTAAAATTTTTTTCCAGTCCACAACGTTTTGTGCATGCTAGGAAAGTATTATTTTGTCGTGTGACGTCCAGAAATAAGAGGCCGAATAAATGGAGTTTTTGAAAAAAAGAATACGAAACAATTTGCTATTTTTAGTTATCTTGACTAAAAAAATAAGCGATACAGGACTTAAACCTGATAATCTGCAATCTCCAGTCTCGGTACTTCATTGAATGACACGCTCCGTTACACCATCGCTCGACAGCTTTACATTGGAACTTCTATTTATAAGGCGTCATATTTCTGAAACATCACAACGTGAGTTGCTACAATCGTTTCAGGACACGCTGGCGTTCGGAGAGAAGCTGCAGGAGGTCCTACCGGAAGTTTGCAATCTGTTCAAGTCCCAGCAACCCACGGACATCCTGGAAGCCGTGGAATTCGTAGTTACTTGCTCGGAATTTAAAATACCAGGTAGGCAATCGCTTGCAGGTGGACGGTGGTCCCTTTTGGATTTTGGAAGGCAAACTGTAAATTCCAGCGACACCGCCTCAAATTTACGCAAATTATATATTGATGTGCTGTGCAGGTTAGGTTTAGGCTCAGGTTTAGGTTAAAATTTGCATAATACTAAAAATTACGGTAAATTACGGTAGATTTTGGTCGGTGTCGGTGGAATTTACAGTTTGCCTTTTGGAATCGGGGTATTGTCGGGGAAAAAATAAGGCTGCCAGTGTATATAATATATATTATTTATTTTTTTTTGGGGGGGGGGAGACGGAGCTATTTTCCTGAACCCCAGTTTCGTACCGCATAATATAGTTAACTAAGATTATTAAAAGACACTTTAATGATAAAATAATTAAAAAAAAGTGATTGGGTGAGGATTCAAAGGGGGTGTGGGCAGTTTTGGGGGCATAAACCCCTCATACGTTGGCCCCCCCTAGAAAAAAATCCAGGGGGCCCCCCTCCCCCAAATTTCCGAATTTTTTACCCCTGCCTGACCCCCTCTCGAGATGTTGAAATCTGACCCCTCCCCCCTCCCGACTAGAGAAAATTTTAAGTACTTTTTTAGTAATTTAGTAGTAATAGTACGGGCCACGGCGGTGAAATTTTTTCGCCCCTCCTGGCTTGTCTTAGCGCCTTTCCTTTGCATAATCATGCAAAGGGCAGGTATTCATAGATGAGAAAGGGGGGGGTGGCAGGGTGGAGTCCACCCCCCTAGCCTCGAAATTTTGGCCCCCCCTAGACGAAAATCTAGGAAGGTCCCCCCTCCCCCCAATTTTCCGAATTTTCTACCCCTGACCCCCCTCTACAATTTGAAATCTGATTCCCCTCCCCCCTCGGGAAATTTTTAGGTACTTTTTTTATACTAAATTTTCTTACAAAAACGTGAATTTTCTTCACATATTCATTCATGCTTTTGCACCCTTTTTATACCAGAATATCGCTTGTTATTCAATAAAATGTAGTATTATCCTCTAAAAAGAACAATTATTAAAGTTATGGTTGAAACTCTTTTGCTTTGGACACCGGACCCTACCTGACCCCCTTCTAGATTTTAAAATTTCGCACCCTGGGTCGACCCTTCTAAAAAGCTTGGAGGGGGGGGGGTCCGGACCCCCCTGGGACCCCCTTTCTAGAATTCAAAATTCGATTTACCCCGGGTAACCACCCCCCTAGCTTCCCCGACCGTTCTCATCTATGCAGGCATCCCAATGCATATGCATAAGGAAGATAAGTTTCAGATAATGCAACAACAATAACAAGTACGAATCGTCGTTACTATGACATAATGACAGATTCTTAATTACTATAAAATCAACGTGACTCAGACTTATTACGTTTTTGTTAGTTGTCCAAAAGGATAAAAAGAGTCCTAGTTACGAATATTTTATAACGATTCTGACTCATTTTGTCATAGTAACGACCGCGAATATACTTTTACTTTTACTGAACTTTTAGGGTGTGAAAAAGCCGTCCGTCGATTGTGCAATTTGATTTGGCGAAAAGATCCGGATATTAAAAAATCTGTCACCGGGGCTTTCGAGCGGCTCTACCTTCAGCCTTTCAGTGAGAATCCGGACGCGAAAAGGTTGGTAATAGGCGAGGATAATTGTGCGAACGAGAATAATAAACCCAAAGTTGCGGGGTAAATTGTGTCTCTTTGAGATTGGGAGATGGAGAGGACTGATCTTCTTTGGTGTTATAAGAGAAAAGTATTTCGGACTCCATCCCTGATCTATTATGTTTAGTTGATTATCGTGAAATTTTATTGGTTGGCATTCGGAAATACATATTTTGTTTTTGAAAAAAATTAATTATTTATTTTTAATTTTAATTATGTTTTTTTTAATTTTATATTAACTCATTAAATCGACGTAAAGTAAGACTAAATGGTTTTCTTTACTTGCCTGATAAAATTTCTTACATTCGCATTCGCGTGTAGTTAAGAAAATATGCGCAAGAAAGAAAACATAACGATTAACATCATAGTGTAACAAAATAAAGTTATAATTTTAGGCCCTCTGAATATCTGATAGCAAAAAATTTAATTGATTTGGTCATGGATGCTGATGCCAGTGAATTAGCTTCGCTGGAAGAAGTGGTATGTTCAATGTTTTTTTTTAATTGTGTGTATAGCATTGCGATTTATTCATTACTTTATGTGACATATTTTTTTTAGTCACTCACCGTCTAAATTTATACCGTAAAGTTAAGACTTAAGCGCAAAAATAGTATTGCACTGCCTTTAGCCGTTCTACTTTACACCATTTAATTCTATTACGTTATCTAAATAAAAGCAAAGCAAAATGATGTTGTTCGTCATTATATTTATTAAAAGGCACAAGAAATTTTGAGAAAATACATTTGCAATATCACTTAGATTTGTAGTTTTTTATCTTGACAGTCTTTTTTTTTCAGATTTGCAACATGATGAGCGAAGGAAAGATCTCCAGAAAGGTCCAAGACGTCCTGTGGAAGTATTTCGGGAAGAAGATCCCCCACTGCTCCGAATCGGAGAGTCGGGCTGCTTTGAAGATCATCGCCATGGCCGCCGGGTAGGTGGGACAGTTTTAGAATTCCAGCCTTTACTGACACCATAAAGGCTGGTTCATACTTATGACAAAACGTCCTTTGGGCAAAGTTCAAAGGACAAAAGTCCTCTGGACTTTGTCCAAAGGACAAATACAGCGTAAAAACGTCCTTTGGACTTTGTCCAAAGGACAATGGACAACAAAGTCCAAAGGACAAATTTTAAGTAGCAAAGGACGTTTTGGCTTGTCCAAAGGACGTTTTGGCTTTTCTAAAATTGTCCTTTGGACTTTGTCCAAAGGACAAATTTTAAGTAGCAAAGGACGTTTTGGCTTGTCCAAAAGACGTTTTGGCTTTTCTAAAATTGTCCTTTGGACTTTGTCCAAACGACAAATTTTAAGTAGCAAAGGACGTTTTGGCTTGTCCAAAGGGCGTTTTGGCTTTTCTAAAATTGACAAATTTTAAGTAGCAAAGGACGTTTTGGCTTGTCCAAAGGACGTTTTGGCTTTTCTAAAATTGTCCTTTGGACTTTGTCCAAAGGACGTTTTTACACAAGTATGAACCAGCCTTAAGGAGTTCTAGTCTAAAAATAACATGACTCTGGCTAATGTGTTAAAAAAATAAAAAAAGAGTCCTGGTTATGGGTATTTAATGACGAGTCTGCTGACTAAGTAACGTTCCTCTTATAGGTGAACAGAGGGGGGTTATATATATCCCCCCAAAAAAATGCCGAAACCTGCTAACATTACCCCCTTAAAATTTGGGAGGTACCCCGAACACCGGGGCAACATAGTAACTTAACTTTTACCTTTAACCGCGACATAAGGAATCGCTCCCAATCAGTAGGCCTGTGCACTGCTCCCCCCCCCGAGGTTTTATTGGGGGCAATTTCAAAACGAGGGGGGCAACTTTTTTGAAACAAAGGCAATAAAACGGGGGGCAAGCTGGGGGGAAAGAAAAAAAAAGAAGAAGGGAAAAGGGACAAAAAAAGCGAAAATAAGGTAAAAATAGGTCTAAAATGGCTTAAAATAATTTGAAATAGGTTAAAAACTGCAAAAAATTCGCGATGATGGCGTCATCATAGGTAAAAAATGGCGTCATAAATTTTGGGTATTTTTCATTTTTTCGCGGGGGGGGGGGGCCATAAAACGGTGGTGGGACAAATCCTCCAATAAAGCGGGGGGGGTATTTTCAGACCGTGCACAGGTCTGAATCAGTATAAAATAAGGTGGGGTGCGGGGGGGGGCGGGGGGGTGGGGGATTTATCTCCCGGAGGCAAGGAAGTTGAAGGGTTTCCGGGTTCTCCTTGGTTTTGAAAAAATTTTTTTTTTTCTCTGTAATGTTGTGAAGCTATCTATGCATTATTTAAAGTGATTTAGGTTATAAAATCAACTTGTATATAAAAAAGGAAATATATATAATTCAAAACATTAGTGCACTATGGGTTTGTTTTTTGTTTTGTGTGAAATATTTGTGGGGTTGAGGGAGTGATTCTTTTTTGGTTGGTTTTTTGGTTTTTTTTGTTGCTTGGTTTTTTGAGTTTTTGGGAGGTTTGCCTTGTGTGTCTGTTGTGATGTTGGTCGTGGAAGATGTAAGGATTGAAGCAAAGAGAGCATTTTGGAGATTTACTGAGCTTTTATAATTAATTAGAAGATTTTTTTTTTTAGAACGTTTGTTTCTTTTTATTATAGTATAATACTAACTATTTTTTTGTTGTATTTATTTAAAAACTGAAATAATAAGATTGTTTAATTTAGATTTCTGATGCCTTTAAGCTTAATAAAATTTTCGGGGGCTTTGCCGGACCCTGACAGGGGCTCTGCCTTGACCGCTGTGGGGCTCCGCCCAGACCCTTGTCGGCTATAACTTCGAATCCCTTTTTTGGCTGGCCTGGTATATTGTTTTTTGTTTTGTGTGATATTTGCTAGTGGCGTTCAGAGGGTGTAGATTCCTTTTTTGGTATAGCGGTTTTTCTTGGATTTTTTTTGTTGCTTTGGTTATCCTTTAACGTTTATGAAGGAAGGTTTACGCCCTTGCCTGCTGTCTGTTCCGTGATGTTCTGTTCCGTGGGAGATCGTGGATTGCAGCCAAAAGAGAGCTTTTGGAGATTTATGAGCTTTATATATTAATTAGAAGATTTTTTATTTTTAGAGTTTGTTCTTTTTTATTAATAGTTAATACTATATTTTATTTTGTTGTATCGATTTAAAAACTGAAAATAATAAGATTCGTTTATTTAGTTCTGTAGCCTTTTTAAGCTTAAAATAAAAGATTTTCCTAGGGGATTTTGCGGGTTCCCCTACAGCGCCTTGCCGCCTTACCCCGCTGCGGCCGCCGATCTCTCTTGTGGGCCCCTATAAACCACCTTCCGAAAAATCCCCCCCTTAATTCAAATCCTGGCTACGGCCCTGGTTACCTATGGGTTACTATCAACGTCACGACTTTACCCATTTATGGTAGCTATTTGTTAAATTTTCATGTTAAAAATAATTCTGTACCAAATGTAAAACTGATAATACATTTAATTTTTCAAAAATTTTTCTGCTTAGTCTAATCTTTATTTTTTAGTATAATTTTTCAAAAATATATTTTTCAATTATTATATAAATTTTATAATATCGCATTAAAATATAATTTTTTTTAAAAAATTTGTTCCATCAATATATTTTTAAGTAACATCACATAACCTTTCCTTCTATCTTATTATACGATCCCCCTTTCAAAAAAAAAAAAATACCGCAACCTGCTAACACCTCCTCCCTGCAAAAAACGTGGGGTACCTCGCGCGCTCCGCCTAAAATTGAAGGGCTTCCAGCACTAACAACGCTAAAAATAGGATATTTGAGGTAGGGTAATTTACTTAATTTCGTCCACCTTTTTTTAATTTTTTTATAAATAAGTTTTTTCTGGTCTTATAATCGAGCCAAGATTTCATCTAAAAATCAAAAGACCGCTATTTTTGTTATTCCAGTGCAAAATTTAATTAAACTCTTTTTTATGGTGGCCGAAATTAAGGCACCGGAATCCAAAGTTTAATTTAGGTCGGCTAAGCAGTTGGTGAGCAGCAACTTGGACGTTCTTACGGAGATCGGACTGGGAGAGCGGGCGGAAAAGGATTTCGGATTCGCCCGGGATGTCTGCTACGCCATCGCCAAGCTGGGCCAGCGAGTGGACGTAAGTCACAAAACAATTTTTCTATTTTTAGTCTCCGTGTGTGTATTTTTTGGCGAAAAATTGAAGGGGAATGCAGAATTAAACCGTTTTGTTTGTTTTTTTTTTACTAGCTGATTGTTTGACTGGTGTAGTTAAAAATAAATTAGGGTTGTTTTTGAATTGTTTTAGCTAAAAAATGATGTTTTGTTGTATAATTTAAAAATAATGTTTAGCTAAAAAACATTGTGTTGGTGATGGTGACTATTTTTAGTGAAAAGGTTTTGTATGTATTTTTAAATGAAAACAACACTGTAATTGGTTAATGTTTGTAATACAAAATAATGTGGTTTGTTAATTATTTTTTAGCTTAAAAACGAACAAAGTCTTTTGACGGAACCAATGCGATTTAGGGCTGAGCAGCTACCTCTTTTTCAGCGACTGGAAGATTTACTTATTAACGGTAGGGCTTATTTTTTATGAAATTTTAAAGCCAAAAACTGGTCCTTTCCTATGAATGACTTCCATTCTTGCTCCTGTATATATTTTATCATTGTTTTTCGTGGAAATTGTTAAATTAAGATTTTTAATAAAAAATCTTTTTTTGGTAGTGTACCAACTCTCGTTGTGATGGTGATTATTAAAAATATGACGCCTTATAAAGGTACGGGGTCTTTAGAGCCGCAAGTAGGGAACTTGGAGCCGCCGAAAATAATTTTATCTTTTTTTTAGGCTTTGCTTAGGCTTAGGTAAAGGTTTTAGCGATTTTTATTTGCGGCTCCAAGTTCCCTCGGCTCCATCGACCCCAAACCCTTATAAATACGAGTTATAATCATAGGTGGGCAGCCTCCCGAATTTTTTTTTTGGTTATATATATACAGACCTGTGCACTGCCCCTCCCGGAGTTAAAACGGGGGGACCATTCCAAAATGGGGGGGGGCAATTTTTTTGAAACGGGGGGCAAGCAGGGGGGAAAGAAAAAAAAGAGAAAAAAGGAGATAAAAAGAGAAAAAAAGAAGGGAAAAGGGAAAAAAGGGACAAAAAAGCGAAAATAAGGTAAAAATAGGTCTAAAATGGCTAAAAATACATTAAAATAGGCTAAAAACCGCAAAAAAATTGGCGATGATGGCGTCATCATAGGTCAAAAATGGCGTCATAATTTTAGGGTACTTTTTCATTTTTTGGCGGGGGGGGCAAATTCTCCAATAAAACGGGGGGGGCATTTCCAGACCGTGCACAGGTCTGATATATATATATATAATAATTATACAATATACCATACATGGGCAAGTGAATCCGGAGTAGGGGGTTAAACCTTAATTTAGGGGGGGGGTAAAATTCGAGAAACGCAAAATACAAAATATACCCAATATCGTTTTTTTTTCTGGAGTGCATTTTACCCATATCGTTTTTCAATTTTTAAGAAAAAAAATAGGTAAAAAACGCTCATTTTAGGCCAAGAAGCTCTTTTTATTGCATTTTTCAGTTTTTTACTGTTTAAAACATTCATTTTGACCTCAAAATTAAGTTGGAGGCAGTTAGAAGTCATTTTAAACACATTTTTTTCTTCATTTTTCCAAAATTGAGGGGGGTTAACTTTTCTCTCCCTCCCCAATTTCTGAGTGAGGGGGCGGGGGGTAAACCCCTCTTCCCAGAATTTAAGAGGACTAGGCCTCCTCCCAACCCTCCCCCCACCTGTGCCCATGTATGCAATATACCCGAACTCCGAAATTCGGGGGGGGAGTGTCCCAAAAAATTTTTGGGGTTAAACCTCAAATACCCCATTTTTAACGTTTTTAGTACTGGGACCCCCCAAATTTTACGGGAGGGGGTGTCCGGGGTTCCCCCAAACTTTAAGGCGGGTGTCGGCTATAATCGTGATTTTTGGGGTAACCCCCAACCCCCTGGTCTTATTATAGTTAATGTAAATCTTGCGGGTGATGGTGTTATTCAGTATGTCAGTCAATAAAGGTACTAAGACTGTAGAGAACAAGTTCAAGTCCCGTTTTGCTTTTTGTGGACTTTAGTGCCGAGGGACTTTAGAGCCGGGACTTTAAAACCGGACCTGGGGATTTTGAACCGCAGCAGGGACTTTAAAGCCGAAATTAAAAATGCGTTTGCAAACAATAGTAAAACAACATACAAGTAATATTAAAACATTTACATAACAAATGGAGTTAATTATGCAATGCGGTAATCATTATGCGGGATAAATATGCTTCGAGTTTTCTATTGTATATACAAAAGATGACAATGTATAAGGATTTGGTGGGAAAAGAAACTTATTAACTTCCAATTATTGATAAACTTCTAATCTTGAGCAAAAACATGGTTTAGATTCGTGCTTTGATTTGTTTGATGAAAGATTTTTCATGTGAATATAGGGCATGGTTAAGGGTTAAGATTAACGGTTTTTGGTTTTTAAATTGAAACATTCGTTATGATAAATATCAAAGATGTTTTATTTTAGAAAATGTTGCAATAAAAATTTAAGACAAAAAACCATTATTTTTCCTAAGCCTAAGCGAAACCTACAAATCAAGATAAAAATCTAAAAAAAGCTTAAAACTATTGAAATTCCTTTAGTTTACTGCTTAAATTAAAAAAAAAATATTTATTTTGGAAGATATTATGCCAAAAAATATTCTTTTCGGACACCAAAAGGTTTTAAAAGTATTGTAGAAAGCTTTAAAAACTTTTACAACTTAAAATTTGGCTAATTTCGGTGATATATTGTATGAAAATGACGTAATTTAACCAACTTTGACAAAATTTGTTTGGCTCTAAAGTCCCTTGATTTTTTATGAATTTTCTGAACACAAAAGTTACGTTAGGGCTCCAAAGTCCTTCCAATACGGCTCTAAAGTCCCCTCGCTCCGGCTCTAAAGTCCCGTTACCCGTTTTGCCCATTTGTCAGTGGAAAAGCTAAAAAAAGCAAATTGTTTGGCATTCTTTCTATAAAAAATTGGCCTCATTTTTCTAAAATTCAAGTGTGACGTCCTTTACACTAGAATTTTAGGAAAATTTTTCCGAAAAATTTCCCCTGAATTTCGGCTTTAAAAGTTTAGGCTGTTCCAACTTCGACGACCAGCTGTGGACTCCGTTTATGGAACAGGCCATTAATGTGATTTTCTTCATCGGAGAACACCCGGAGACCCTTTGCGCCGCCTACATTTCTCGGATAGTCGGGAAAATACGGGAGTTGGAATCCGGGAAAAGAGGATTCGAGGAGCAAACGGAACCGGAGTCTTCGGTCGCCGGTTCCCGAAGTCCCGACAACGCCCGCGCGGCTCAGACGGAAGCCTGCGAAGGCGAGCGTGACGTCATCGGGGCGACTAATCATGTGATCGAGCCGACGGATGACGTCATCGGGGCGACGGATGACGTCATAGATGAGCAGGATCCGAAAGAAAGCGACGACAACGCTATGGAGAAGACGGAGTTAACGGAAGCGGAAAAAACGGAAAATGAGGAGTTGGAAAACGAGCGGGGAAATGAGGCCAGCGAGGATCAAGCGGCGCCTCCTTCTTCGGGCGGCGTGGAGAATGAGGAGAGGGAAAAGGGTAAGTGAAAGTGGGGTATAGGGTAGTGCATTTAATTTCGGCACTTTTTTGTTTTTCCGATGTAACTTTTCTCTGTATGGCCCGATTTTCATGTTTGATAGCTCATTTTGAAGCTTTCACGATACTGCGTTGCGTCACAAAAGTTTCACTGTAAGAAAGTAGATTTTTTATTTAATTAAATCAGTTTTTAAAAAAATAGAAAATTGTCGAAATTAAGTATGTGCATTTAATTTCGGCACTTTACAAACAATCGATTGTTTCTCAGTCAAAAAATCATCATTTTCAAAAATTTAAAAGCTTATCATTATCTCCAGACAGTTTTCTTTAATTTAAGCTTCAACTTGTTGTTCAACATGTTACTGGCAAAAAGTTACAGCTAAAATCCCAAATGTTATCAAAATGAGCAAAATTTGGGAAAAAAGTGCATTTAATTTCGGCACTTTTTAAAAGGACCTTCTTAAACGAGTTTAAGTGCAGTGCTATGACCCTACACATTTCAACGTTGTTTTTTAACTATTTACAACTACAATTTAACACCCGACCACTTAATTTAACCCGTTTTTACCTACAGCAATATGTGTGCCGAAATTACACTATTTTATTTTATAACGATTGCTCGCCACAGATGCAACGTAGAACCACGGGGGTAAAAAATTCAGAAAATAGATTAAATTTTACCAGGACAGTTTAATTTTTAAACCAATTTATTGCGTAATCATGAAATGCCCATGTTCTAAAAACGAGTAACAATTTTATTTTTTATAAATCACACAATTTCACATGAAAATATCATAACATAACAAATAACAAGCTCACGACAGTCATCTACATATAATTAGCTTTCATTTGAGCTATCAAACGTCGTATTCCGTCCAGGATTACCAAAAATATAGTCCAAAATCAAAAATGCCCAATTGGGAAAAGTGCCGAAATTAAATGCACTACCCTATATCATACATGGGCACGGGGGGGTTGGGGGGGGGTTAACCCCCCCCCAAATTCTGAGAAGTGGGGTTTAACCCCCCCCCCCCCCTCCGAAGTGGGGGGGGGAGACAATGTTAACCCCCCCCAATTTTGGAAAAATGAAGAAAAAAAATGTCTTTAAAATGACTTCTAACTGCCTCCAAACTTAAGTTTTGAGGTCAAAATGAATGTTTTAAGCAATAAAAAGCTCAAAAATGCAATAAAAAAGGCTTTTTGACCTAAAATTAGTGTTTTTAACCTATTTTTCCTTCAAAATCGAAAAACGATATGGGTAAAATGCACTCCAGAAAAAAAACGATATGGGTATTTTGCGTTTCTCGGATTTTAACCCCCCCCCTAATTTGGGGTTTAACCCCCCCCACTCCGGACCAACTTGCCCATGTATGCCCTATATTGAATATGAAGTTTCTAGTGAGAGAAAACAATTTTTTCCCTCGTTTTCTGGATTTTTTTAGCAAAAAAGTTTAATTAAAGTTATCTTCATTTTCGTTGTTTGTTTGTTTGTTTGTTTGTTTACTCATAACTCCGATCACATAGTACATAGATGTACAGTGTCGCGGTTTATACTATCTTGTACCATAATGGAACTCACCACCATTATTGGGCCAGTACAGCATAATATAACTATAAGTCGACCATTTTCGTAAACAATCTATCTAAATTGTTTTTTTTTTGTTTTCTTGCGGTGTTATTCACTCCAAAATATTTTCACAAACAAGAAGTCTCAAAAAGCCTATTCAAAGGAAATTATAGGTATGCGCGCTGTAAAAAATTTTATAGACGTATCTAGAGAATCTTATAATCAAAGATCAAATTTATACAAAATTTAAAATTACTTTTTAGTTTTAACGTCGTTGGCAAACTATGCATACTTCAGCCTTTTTTACTACACAAGTATCGTTGCCAAAAAATTAATGCTTCTAGAACGAGTTTCTCTTTTTGATGTTGAGCATTTCGTGTCTACAGAATTCAGTAAATATCATTTTTATTTTAGAAAGGAAGGAAGATTTGGCACGGCAAAGATCGGAATATTTAGTGCGACTCCTTGCAATGATTGGACACGTGGCGTTACGGATATTGGTTCACATAGATGTGGCTTACGTAAGGTTTTTTTTTAATAGCTTGCAATCATTTTGAGATTTTTTTACGGATTATTGGTCAAAGAGTAGATCTTCTCGTATTAAATTATAAGCCTCGCAATTACCTTTTTTAAAATAATTTTCTTGTTTAAAGTTTTAATAATTTCCTTTTTTTTAAATTTCTGTTGAGATTGTGAAAAATTGAAAGACATTTGTCACCCTTGTTCTTTTCGCCCATTATAATTCAAAATACTATAACAACTCAACTTGTTGTATTATTGATGCAAACATCAATAATGCAAGATAGTGCAAGTGCAAGAGCACTGCAGTAAATCTTTTAGGTAAAGAGCTTTAAAATATCCTCAAATTTTCATTTTTAGTCAAAAACTGTAAATATGAAATTGTTTTCCTGCTTTGCATATTTTGGATCTAAAAATAATTATTAGCATAGGTGAGAACGGTCGGGGAAGCTAGGAGGGAATGATTACCCGGGTAAATCGAATTTTGAATTCTAGGAGGGGGGTCCGGACCCCCCTAGCTTTTTAGGGGGGAGGTCGACCCGGGGTGCGAAATTTTGAAATATAGAGGGCGGTCATGTGGGGTCCGGTGTTTAAAGCAAAACAGTTTTAAACCATAATAACTTTAATAATTGTTCTTTTTATGAGATAATACTACATTTTATTGAATAAAAAGCGATATTCTGGTATAAAAAAGATGTAAAAGCATGAATATGTGATGAAAATTCACGTTTTTGGAAGAAAATTTAGAGTAAAAAAAGTACCTAAAATTTTCATGAGGGGGGAAGGGGGGGCAGATTTCAAATTCTAGAGGGGAGTCAGGGGTAAAAAATTCGGAAATATGGGGGGAGGGGGCCCCCTAGATTTTCGTCTAGGGGGAGGGTCCCAAAATTTCGAGGCTAGGGGGTGGACGGACCCCACCACCACCCTGCCCCCTCTCTCTTTCTCACCTATGATTATTAGGCTTTGTACTTTTTTAATTTAAATTTATTGATGTTGCTCGTGTGTTTAGTTTGTACAGTTTTTGCTCAGTTGCTCTAGTTTGTTTCGTGACTACTATGACAAAATAAGTCAGACTCATAATAATGTTACGTGTCAGAGTCACGTTGCTTTTATACTGATTGTGACTCTTTCTGTCTAAGTGAAGACGATTCCTTTTTGCTTTTTAGTGCGGTGAGTTGAAACGGCGCGAGCGTGTGCGGGAGAACAAAAAAAGTGGACGAAGAACACGAAAGTCTTCTGCATCCTCTCCAGAAAATTCACCCGGGAAGTCCGGCAAATCCGGACACAACTCGACGGTAAAAGCTATCCATTTATAATCTTGCGTGTCGTTTTTTTTTCTTGTTGTTGTTATCCTTTGCAGTCGACCAACATTATCCAAAATCTTTTGTTTTTATTTTTGACTTTTAAAATAATCTATAAAGTCTTTTGAAGTTTGTATATGCTTTTAACTTAAATTGTAAATTTGATTATTTTTTTCTGTTCAAGTATTAATATTTTATGTTTAAATTTCGTGTCATTAATTTCAAAATTTTTTGCTGGATCTTTTAAACTTGGCGCATTTTAGTCTTTAAAAACGCAATTTCTTCTGATAATCATTTTTATTTAGGCAGAAAACGAGGAGGATATGGCCATGGGATTGGGCGCCAGCGCAGAGGATATCGAAGGCGAGTTGGCGGTGAAAATATTGGAGGAAGAGGTTCGATCAAGTTTTCTTTAAAATTATACTTTACACGCAATTCAAATAAATATCATTTCAGTCGTAAATTCCAAAGCTAACTCTTGCTAAAAAATTACCCTAGCTAAACGCAGCTGAAAAAAAATACAAGACAGAAATAAACAATAGGGTAGAAATATTTTACTTAGAAAAATTAATTTAAGAATTTTTAAAAGAAATAAAAGCTGAAACTTTTAAATTTTATCTATAGGAATTAAAAATGGGGTTGTTGTTGTTGTTGTTGCATTACCTGAAACTTATATTCCCTATGCAGGTTATGCAAAGAGCAGGCGCTAAGACAAGCCAGGAGGGGCGAAAAAATTTCATCCCTATGGTTGGGACTCTTCGTCCAACATTAATAACGATGTTGGCAACCTTTACCGCTAGAGTGTTCGCTGCATGCAGTGTTCACTCATTCCGAGGTCTTCGTCTACAGGATTTTTTGTGTCGCCTGATACTGATCTTACTGTTTAAAATCGTACATGAGCAGCATAAGTGTTCCTGCAAGGCCAGTGGTACAAACTCCAGTGGTAAAAATGGGGTACTTGGGGTATACCCCAAAAATTAAAAATTGGGTAAAATATACCCTAAAAAGGGGGTATTCAGATACCCCTAAAAATTTTGTAGACACCCTTCAAATTTCAGGTTTCAGGTGTAGTCCTCTCCCTTCCTACCGCCCTCCAAAAAAAAATTCGAGAGGCTGCTCACTTATAATGGGGACGGAAAGGGGCAGTCAAGCTCACTCTAGGACCTCTGACTACAACAACCGGCAAAGGCAGCTGCATTTTTGAAAAAAAAAACTTGAAAAAACTGGCTGTATCAATAATACCACCATTACCTTTACGTCCACTCTCCTCTATTCTCCATTACAATTATAATTGTCACGTCCAGAAAAAAAGAGGCCGAATAAATATTAGTTTTAAAAAGAAAAAAATCCAAAACAATTAGCTTTTTGTAGCTTTTTAATTAAAAAAATAGGCGATACAGGACTTGAATTTAACCGGTAATCTGCAGCCTTCGCACCTCATTAACTCTGACTGATGCAACATCACGCGCGAATTTTTTTGTTAGAAATCGTGTTTATAAGACAACATTATTTTACAAACATTATCACAACAGGAGTTGTTAAAAGTATTGTGTTCCGCGAGTTGAATTATTAATTCCGTTATGTATTTTTAGGTCTTGTCATGTCGGAGCATTTTGGGACGTGCCGCTCCAATCGTGGTGAACATTTGCAGCAATTTCGTCCGTTATAGTCCTAAAGTTGTGGCCGCGGCTTCGTTAGCCCTGGCAAAACTTATGTTAATCAAGTAAGATTTTAGTATACTCTCAGTAATTCCAGCAAAAAATAGTGTGTACTAGCATTTGGACGATAAAATTATCATTATTGCACGTGTGTGTACAGTGATATAATTATCCTACAAATCGGCCATTTTGTTTGGAAGATATCCTCACTAAAAATTTTTTTAGCACGCATCATTCGTTTTTGTACAGACTACCTACAGAAATATTAATTACAAAGTAGTATTTATTGTATGTCGTCGTTACTACGCCAGAATGAGTCACATTCGTTATAAAATACACGACTGTGACTTTTTCTGTAGTTAATAGGCTGCTGTTTGAAATTTAAAATGAGTCACAGTGGCATATATTTTTACACGAATTCTGGTTCGTTTTGCCTTACTAACGACGATGTATAAAATTCAACTTCTTGTTGTGTTTCAGTCAAGATTTTTGCCGGGATAACCTTCCAAAGTTTATCAACACGATGTGTCACTGCCCTCTGAGCCCGGTGCGGGCTAACTGCGTGGTAGCCGCCGGGGACATTTGCTCCCGATTTCCCAACCTCATCGAGCCGCACACCAAGCACCTGTACCTAATGTAAGCGAAGAATATGCCACACGCTTGCAATCGGGGCTATTTTGAGTTTTGTCTGATTGAGGAAAATTGTTATCTGTGGAAGTAGTGTCTTTTATAGATGAAAATGAGGAGTAGGATAAGGTCCACCCCTCAGCTTCTAGCCTAGAATTTTTGGGCTCCCAAGAAAAAAATCCAGCCCCTCCCCCTCTCGCTTTCCATCAAATTTTCAATTTTTTTACCCTGTAGAATTTAAAATCTGACCCCCACTGTCTTTTTGAGAAAGTTTTAAGTACTATTTTTGTGCTAAATTTTTTTTTAAAAACGTGACTTTTTAACAAGAAAAAGGTTGAATTTAAAATCTGACCCCCACTGTCTTTTTGAGAAAGTTTTAAGTACTATTTTTATGCTAAATTTTCTTTAAAAAACGTGACTTTTTAACAAGAAAGAAGGTAATTGGATTTAACGCTTTAATGGAAATATTCTTCCGCTTCCCCATCCTCATCGAACTCCACACTAAACGCTTGTAAGTCATGTGTGAACGAGTGGCGAATATTGCACACCCGTATTGTGGTCAATTGCAGACCTGTGCACGGTCTGAAAATGCCCCCTCCCGTTTTATTGGAGGATTTGCCCCCCCCCCGTTTTATTGCCCCCCCCCGCCAAAAAATGAAAAAGTACCCTAAAATTATGACGCCATTTTTGACCTATGATGACGCCATCATCGCGAATTTTTTGCAGTTTTTAGCCTATTTCAATGTATTTTAAGCCATTTTAGACCTATTTTTACCTTATTTCCGCTTTTTTTGTCCCTTTTTTCCCTTTTCCCTTCTTTTTTTTCTTTTTTTCTCCTTTTTTTCTCCTTTTTTTTCTTTCCCCCTGCTTGGCCCTCCCCCGTTTCAAAAAAGTTGCCCCCTCGTGCCCCCCCCCCCCGTTTTAGAATTGCCCCCCCCCCCTTTTTAAACCCGGGGGGGGGGCCGTGCACAGGTCTGCAATTGGGGGTTTTTTGTATGTCTGGTGAAAACTTGTGAATTTTATTTAAATCAAGAAACAAAAACCAAATTAGAAACTAATTTTATCAGAAATTGGAAAATACTAGATGAAAATATTTTCACAGGATTTTACAGAAATTTAAATCCGAATCTAGTGTGCAACCATACATGGGCACGGGGGGTTGGGGGGTTAACCCCCCCGAATTCTGAGAAGGGGGTTTAACCCCCCACTCAGAAGTGGGGGGGGGGAAGTTAAGCCTCCCAATTTTAGAAAAATGAAGAAAAAATGTCTTTAAAATGACTTATAATTGCCCCCAAACTAAGTTTTGAGGTCAAAATGAATGTTTTAAGCAATAAAAAGCTTAAAAATGCTATAAAAAGGGCTTTTTGACCTAAAATTAGCGTTTTTTACCTATTTTTTCTTCAAAATCGAAAAACGATGTGGGTAAAATGCACTCCAGAAAAAAACGATATGGGTATTTTGCGTTTCTCGGATTTTAACCCCCCCCCCCTAATTTGGGGTTTAACCCCCCCCACTCCGGACCAACTTTCCCATGTCTGTGTGCAACCCATTAATTACACCACGCGTTTTCTGTAAAAATGTGGGCTGATAAATTTTCAATTGATGAATAAGAGTAATATTAATGCCAATAATACTGACATTTGAAAATAAAATAAACGATAATGAATTAATAAATAATGCTTCAGTTAATTGATAAATTAGAGTAATATAATACTAAAATATACTAGATAAGATAATAATACTTAATTATTATCCATATCCGGCCCACTACTACCCTGAAAAAAAAAAGATAATAATAATTACATTTGATAAAAAATAAATAATATTAGTTAATCATGGCTTAGGTTGAAAGACAAAGACGAGTGCGTGAAGCAAAACACCCTGCTGGTTCTCACCCACTTGATCTTGAACAAGATGATCAAAGCCAAAGAGCACATATCGGAAATAGCCGTCTGCACGCTGGAGACCCGGTCCACCATGGCCGGATTGGCGAGAAAGTTCTTCCAGGAGTTCTCACTGCAGGTAGTTATCGTCGTTACTGCGACACAAAGAATCCGAATGGTCATTAGAATACTTGTAGCTATGGTGACTCTAATTTTATTTTTTTTTCAACTCGCAAATATTTATAATATATTAAGCGTAATCATAGATGAACACGGTCAAAAAGCTAGGGGGGTGTTTACCCCGGGTAAATGACATTTCAAAATCTAGGAGGGGGGTCCCAGGGGGGAGGTCGAACCCCCCCTAGCTTTTTAGGGGGGTCGACCCGGGGTGCGAAATTTTGAAATCTAGAGGGGGTCAGGTGGGGACCGGTGTCCAAAGCAAAACAGTTTTAAACCATATTAACTTTTATAATAGTTCTTTTTATAGGATAATACTACATTTTATTGAATAAAAAGCGATATAGGTATAAAAAGGGTGTAAAAACATGAATTTGTATTAAAACTTCACGTTTTTGGAAGAACATTTAGTATAAAAATACTTAAAATTTTCCCGAGAGGAGAGGGGGGGGCAGATTTCAAAATCTAGAGGGGGCTCAGGGGTAAAAAATTCGAAAATTTGGGGAGGGGGGTGCCCCTAGATTTTTTTCTAGGAAAAAAATTTCGAGGCAAGGGGAGGGGGTGGACCCCACACTACCCCCCCTGTTCATCTATGAGTGTAATGAGACAGAGTCACTTTGATTAGCGTTGATCATAAAAAACGGCGCTAGGAAAAAATACATTCTCCATAATAATCTTCGGAAAGAATCTCTTCTGCACGAATAACTTTTGGAAAAATAGATTTCGGTAAAATATCTTCGGAAAAATAACTTCTCGTCGTACGTCGTGGAAGATATTATTTATGTTGGAAGGTATTTTATCCGCCCTTCAAGACATAAACCGACGAGTAAGATTTCCAGCGAAATTGAAATAAAGCAATTCTATTATTTAAAACATTGCCAACTATTGCGAATTTAAAAAAAAAACAAAAATAAAGAAATAAAATTTGTCATTTGATTATTATTGTATTTGTATAAAAATGAATATTATAAAAATAATTCTTATCATAAAAATCAGCGTTTTCGTGGAAGCTTTGATTCGTCTTTAAAGGTTTTTTTTTTTACAATTTTGCAAAAAGTATGATGTAGAATTGTGCTAATTTACTTACACTACTCTTTAAATGTAAAATATAATACACTTATAAATTTATTAAACTAAATTAAATAGTACGCTGGTCTGTTTAATTCTGAAAGTAAAATTACTCGCTTATGGACAAATTAATTAAAAACTTAATGCTTTTAAAAAATCAAAGTATAAAATCATACTATTGTGAAAGGTTTAAAAAGTAAATTAGAACTTAGTTTTAATTATATTTATTTTTGCTGAGCCTAAGCAAAACCTTAAAATCAAGCTAAATTGTTTTGTGATGCATTTTTTAAATAATGTTTTCTTAAAAAAATCCGATTTTTATTATCAAAAGTTCGTATATATATTTTATATAATACGATTTGTTTATTTTGATAGCGCTGTGCCAAACTTTATAATTTTGAAAATTCAGTATAATAAACAAGGAAAAAGATTTTGGAGGGAAAGTTTTTAGCTCTTGTAAGTTAAAGTAAATTTTTTTTAAAAAATAAGTAACGTACTTAAAAGTTGCACAGATAAAAACTTAAAGAAAAACCAAAGTTTTAGGATTTTTTTAATTAAAAAGAAGAATTATTAAAACTATTCTTAGATAGTCTAAAATGTTTTAAAAATTAATCAAAACTTAGTTTTAATTAAATTTATTTTTCCTAAGCCTAAGCAAAACCTAAAATTCAAGCTAAATTGTATTATGATACATTATTAAATAATGAAAAATACTTTCTTCGAAAAATGATTAATATTTTTTGTTGTTATCAATAGTTTGTACGTAATGTTTTATGTTTTAAGATTTGTTTATTTCCATTCCGCTGCGCATTTTACCCGTCGGTTTATTCATCCAACATTCAGCGTTAGAAGGGCGGAAAGAATACCTTTCAACACACCTGTGCACGATCTGAAAATGCCCCCCCCCCGCTTTATTGGAGGATTTGCCCACCCTGTTTTATTGCCCCCCCCCCCGCCAAAAAATAAAAAAAGTACTCTAAAATTATGAGACCCTTTTTGGCCTTTGATGACGCCATCATCGTGAATTTTTAAAATTATGACCCCATTTTTAACCTATGATGACGCCATCATCGTCCGGAGGGCATTCTGCCCCCCGGACCCCCCTGACAAGGGGCTCTGCCCCTTGACCCCGCTAAGGGCTCTCGCCCATCCCCCCCAAACCCCCTATCACTGGGGGGCTACCGCCTCCAGACCGCCCCGCCCCCCCTTTCTCCCGAAATGAAATCCTGGGCACCCCACTGGTGCTTGGCATGGCTAGAAAAAGGTTGTTTTACGTCGGCCACACATGACAGTTTTCCATCTAGCAAACCAGTGGACAAATACAACTCTATTGTGTGTGGAGTTTGTACCACTGGCCTTGCAGAAACACCTATGCTGCCCATGTACGACGTTAAATAGTAAGATCAATATAAGGCGACTTAAAAAATCCTTTAGACGAAGACCTCGGAATGGGTGAACACTGCATGCAGTGAACACCATAGGTGAGAAAGGGGGCAGGGTGGGGTCCACCCCCCTAGCCTTGAAATTTTGGGACCCCCCCTAGACGAAAATCCAGGGGCCCCCTCCCCCAAATTTCCGAATTTTTTACCCCTGACCCCCCTCTAGAATTTGAAATCTGACCCCCCCCCCCTCCCCCTTCGGGAAAATTTTAGGTACTTTCTTTACTAAGATTTTCTCCAAATACATCATTTCTGAGAACATATAATCATGTTTTTTACACCCTTTTTACACCAGAATATCGCTTTTTATTCAATAAAATGTAGTATTATCCTATAAAAAGAACAATTATTAAAGTTATTATGGTTTAAAACTGTTTTGCTTTGGACACCGTACCCCACCTCAAAATTTTGCACCCCTGGTCGACCCCCCTAAAAAACTAGGGGGGTGCTGACCCCCCTAGGATCCCCTCCTAGAATTCAAAATTCGATTTACTCTGGGTAACCACACCCCTCCTAGCTTCCCGGACCGTTCTCACCTATGGTGAATACTCTAGCGGTAAAGATTGCCAACATCGTTATTATTGTTGGACTAAGAGTTTCAACCATGGGGGTGAAGTTTTTTCGGCCTTCCTGGCGTGTCTTAGCCCCTGCTCTTGGCATAATATGCATAGGGTTGGGTAGATAAGTTTCAGGTAATGCAACAACAACAACCACTTCCTTTTACCCCTTTTGCCTTTCCGTTGGACTATAAATTACTAAGACCTCGTTACTAATTTCCTAATTTGTACTGTGACTGTAATGGTTTTAGGATAAAGAGCTTTACAATTTAATGCCAGAAATCATCAGTCGACTTTCTAAAGTCGGAATGAATGACCCGGAGCAATTTAAAGGAATAATGAGGTAAACAATTAAAATTTGTAATTATATAACATAGTATTGGTATTATGTTTTGTATAGTGTAATAATAGTATAATTGCGATAAAAAAATGATAATACAACTAATAGGTGTACATCAGATTAACAAAATGGTCACAATAATATCGGTTTCTAACGAGGCTTTTGACCTTTTTTGTTCAGGACACTCCAAAATTTATCTAAGTTCCTTAGTTACGTGGTTATTTATAGTGTTAAACCTTTTCCGCATTCAAGTCGGATATTTCATTTTTTAGAACGGCACGATTTAGTTTGGATTTGTATTATTTTGATTAAATAAGTTTGTAAATGGGTTTTCCTTGTTAATAATTAAATTAAAGCTTATTATTTGGAAATGCTCAAGATAGGCAAGAAAGACATAGGTTAGGAAGTAAGTATACCTTATACCAGACCTGTGCACGGTCTGAAAATGCCCCCCTGTTTTATTGGAGGATTCCCCCCCGTCCTATTGCCCCCCCCCCCCCCCGCCAAAAAATAAAAAAGTACCCTAAATTTATGACGTCATTTTTGACCTATGATGACGCCATCATCGTGAATTTTTTGCAGTTTTAAGCCTATTTCAATGTAATTTAAACCATTTTAGACCTATTTTTACCTTGTTTTCACTTTTTTTGTCCTTTCCCTTTTCCCTTCTTTTTTTCTTTTTTCTTTTTTTTCCTTTTTTTCTCTCTTTTTCTTCTTTCCCCCCTCCTCGCCCCCCCCGTTCTATCTGCCCCCCCGTTTCAAAAAAGTTGCCCCCCCCCATGCCCCCCCCCATTTTGGAATTGCCCCCCCCCCGTTTTAACCCCGGGGGGGGGGGCAGTGCACAGGTCTGCCTTATACTCAACATTTCCGACTTCACCCTCTTCCCTCTATTCGGGTAACGTTCTTTGAATTTGGGTGGTCTAATCAAAATTGCGCCGGTTGTTGAATTTAGGGGTATGCTTATGCTACCCTTTAAAAACGCAGGCGCAAAATTAAATTTTCTTTATAAAAAAACTATTTTTATTGTACGTGAACTAATAATTATTTCATTAGTATTATAATCTTTTTCTATTTAATTTATTTTCTAGTTTTTTAATGAAGCTCATCAGAAAAGAGAAACAAACGGAAACATTGGTACAGAAATTATTAGAAAGGCTAAAACCCGAAGGGTAAGCGCTTAAAAAGGTTTTAATTTTATTTTTAATCAATATTATAATTTGCTTTTCAGTATATATAGGACACTTTTGGCTGGTACTTGCTTGGGTAACTCAATCGGTAGAGCAGCTGGCGCAGTATGATGGGTTCGATCATAGGTGTTTTTGGTCGGGTCCGCTAGGGGGGAGTCCACCCCCGGGTGGAAGGCCAAAATTTTTTTTTAGGGGGTCAGGGGAGGGGTCCGGACCTCCCCTGGCTTTTTAGGGGGGGGGGTCGTCCCCGGGTGCGAGATTTTAAATTTAGAGGGGGGGGGGGGCAGGGGAGTCCAATTCTTTAGCAAATTTTTTAACTCAATAATTTAAGCGTTTTTAGGTCTAATATTGAATTTTATGTATTAAAACAGCCTATTTAGGCCTAAAGTGTATTTAAACACAGTTTTTAACTAAAAAACTGTGTTTTTAACAGTAAATAAAAAAATATACTTTTAAATTGGTCGGGAGCGGAAGGGGAAGAAGGGGGGTCAGCCTCGCTAGGGGGGCTCAGGCCGGACCGCTTTTAAGCTTTGGGGGGGAGGGGGGCCCCTGGATTTTTTCTGGAGGGGGGTCCAAAATTTTGGCTCTAGGGGGGGGGGGTGCACTGCACCCCTCTGTCCTCCCCCCAAAAACACCTATGGGTTCGATCCCCGCCGGGCATTTTAATTTAATTTGTAAAAATAAATTAAATACTTATTTTTTGATTATTTATTGTGTTTTTTTAGTTTATCCGTGGAAGAGGCGCGGAATTTTTCGTACTGCCTGGCTCAACTGCAAAACTACAACGAAAAAGCCCTGCGGCTTCTGCTGGAGAAGCTGCCGGATTATATGGCCAAACTGCACGACACGGAGGTCTACGAGAATTTCATGAGCATAACGGCGGCGGCCAAAAAGGGCGTCACGAAAGCAGAATACCGGGTGAGTGAACCTAAGGAGGAATAAGAGCGAGAAGGGGACTAATTGGACCGAAGGTGTATTCATAGTTGCGTAGCTTAAGACTCCCGGATTGTTAAATTCGGGCTATACTATACCACAACATTTTAAAAATTGTATTCCCCCCAAATACCTCATTTTTAGAGATTTTAGTGCTAGAACCCCTAAAATTTAGAAGGGGGTAATATTCCCTGTTCCGAACTTTTTTTTGGGGGGGGAGGGGGTATAATAACCCCATACACCCTCAAATCCACTCATCATTCTTACCCCAGCTTCTCAGTTTTAGCGCTCTCTCATCCTAGAAAAAATCAAGAAGGTAAACTCTTCCCTAAAATTTAAAATTGACCTCGTCCCTTTTTAGAATTTTAAGACTGAATTTTCTCTCCTAAATAAATATTTTAGCTGTTAGTTACTATGGTTTTTAAGTTATAACGATAACAAGACTTTTTTAGCAAAAAAATTTTTACTTACGATATATTAAGATTGGATATTGTTAAAATCGATAATAATGTAGTAGTATTAAACCTACAAAAAATTATTTCCTTTAGACCATACATGGGAAAGTTGGTCCGGAGTGAGGGGGGGTTAAACCCCAAATTAGGGAGGAGGTTAAAATCCGAAAAACGCAAAATACTCATATCGTTTTTTTCTGGAGTGCATTTTAACCATATTGTTTTTCGATTTTGAAGGAAAAATAGGTAAAAAAAACGCTAATTTTAGGTCAAAGAGCCCTTTTTATTGCATTATTGAGCTTTTTATTGCTTAAAACATTCATTTTTACCTCAAAAATTAGGTTTGGAGGCAGTTAGAACATTAGAGTATTATTGAGCTTTTTATTGCTTAAAACATTCATTTTGACCTCAAAAATTATGTTTGGAGGCAATTAGGCAGTTTTTCTTCATTTTTCCAAAATTGGGGTGATTAACCTTTCCCCCCTTAACTTCTGAGTGGGGAGGGGTTAAACCCCCCTTCTCAGAATTTTGGGGGGTTAACCCCCCCCAACCCCCCCGTGCCCATGTATGTTTTAAGACATTGAACTCTTTGTCTTCCTTAGAAATCAAAGCAGATTAAACTTAAACTTAGTTCCTTAAAACCTTGCGGTATACACAAAGGTGCCATCGTCCTTGATTTTTACAAGTATATTGGGCGAAAGTTTCGTATAACTCTGAAACATCAGGACAACGGCAGTTGTCAGACGGTGGACATCATACATGGGCACGGGATGGGGTTGGGGGGTTAACTTCCCTAAATTCTGAGAAGGGGGGTTTAACCCCCCCCCCCAACTCAGAAGTGGGTTGGAGAAAAAGTTAAACCCCCCAATTTTGGAAAAATAAAGAAAAAAATGTCTTTAAAATGACTTAAATGCCTTAAAATGCCTCCAAACTTAAGTTTTGAGGTCAAAACGAATGTTTTAATTAATAAAAAGCTCAAAAATGCCATAAAAAGGGCTTTTTGACCTAAAATTAGCGTTTTTTACATATTTATTTTTCAAAATCGAAAAACGATATGGGTAAAACGCACTCCAGAAAAAAAAACGATATGGGTATTTTGCGTTTCTCGAATTTTAACCCCCCCCCTAATTTGGGGTTTAACCCCCCTAATTTGGGGTTTAACCCCCCTTTAATTTGGGGTTTAACCCATACATGGGCACGGGGGGGGGGTTAACCCCCCCCCCCAAATTCTGAGAAGTGGGGTTTAACCCCCCCCCCCGCTCAGAAGTGGGGGGAGAAAAAGTTAACCCCCCCCCAATTTTGGAAAAATGAAGAAAAAAAATGTCTTTAAAATGACTTCTAACTGCCTCCAAACTTAAGTTTTGAGGTCCAAATGAATGTTTTAAGCAATAAAAAGCTCAAAAATGCAATAAAAAGGGCTTTTTGACCTTAAATTAGCGTTTTTTACCTATTTTTCCTTCAAAATCGAAAAACGATATGGGTAAAATGCACTCCAGAAAAAAAACGATATGGGTATTTTGCGTTTCTCGGATTTTAACCCCCCCCCCTAATTTGGGGTTTAACCCATACATGGGCACGGGGGGGGGGTTGGGGGGGTTAAACCCCCCCCAAAAATCTGAGAAGTGGGGTTTAAACCATACATGGGACGGGGGGGGGGGGTGGGGGGGATTAACCCCCCCCACACTCTGAGAAGGGGGTTTTACCCCCCCCACTCAGAAGTGGGGGGGATAAAAATTTAACCCCCCCCCCCAATTTTGGAAAAATGAAGAAAAAAAATGTCTTTAAAATGGCTTCTAACTGCCTCCAAACTTAAGTTTTGAGGTCAAAATGAATGTTTTAAGCAGTAAAAAGCTCAAAAATGCAATAAAAAGGGCTTTTTGACCTAAAATTAGCGTTTTTTACCTATTTTTCCTTCAAAATCGAAAAACGATATGGGTAAAATGCACTCCAGAAAAAAAACGATATGGGTATTTTGCGTTTCTCGGATTTTAACCCCCCCCCCCTAATTTGGGGTTTAACCCCCCCACTCCGGACCAACTTGCCCATGTATGGTTTAACCCCCCCCCCCACTCAGAAGTGGGGGGGGGAGAAAAAGTTAACCCCCCCAATTTTGGAAAAATGAAGAAAAAAAAATGTCTTTAAAATGACTTCTAACTGCCTCCAAACTTAAGTTTTGAGGTCAAAATGAATGTTTTAAGCAATAAAAAGCTCAAAAATACAATAAAAAGGGCTTTTTGACCTAAAATTAGCGTTTTTTACCTATTTTTCCTTCAAAATTGAAAAACGATATAGGTAAAATGCACTCCAGAAAAAAACGATATGAGTAAAATGCGTTTCTTGGATTTTAAACCCCCCCCCCCCGATTCCGGGTTAACACCCCCACTCCGGACCAACTTGCCCATGTATGTCCGGACCCCCCCCCCCCACTCCGGACCAACTTGCCCATGTATGGTTTAACCCCCACCCCTAATTTGGGGTTTAACCCCCCCTAATTTGGGGTTTAACCCCCTTTTAATTTGGGGTTTAACCCCCCTAATTTGGGGTTTAACCCCCCAATACGGACCAATTTGCCCATGTATGGTGGACATCAGTGGCGTGCCCAGGGGGGGGGGGGGGGGGGGGGGGCGGCCGCCCCCTTCCCCCCGAAATCCGGCGAAGCCGGATTTTTTCGTAAGGGGGGACCCTTACGTTTTTTGAATTTTGGGAGAGAAAATTTTTTTTCTTAAATATTAAAACAGAAACTTTCCTGATGCCTTCCAAAAGTATATTAATAGTCAAAAAACCAAATTTTCCCCGCTTCGCGGGTAGTTTAAATTGACAATTTATCTCAGTTTTTCAATTTCAAATACGATTTCGCCGCTCAATAGTTAAGGCATACATGTTAAATAAAACTACTATAAACACTATTAACCTTTTATTAACGTTTTAAACACATGTTTTAAATAGATAGGAATAAAAAACCTTAAGTTTTGTTTTAATTATCATCTGGAATTAAAATTTCTAGTGTATTTTAGCGCCTTAAATTAAAAATTTTCTCCCCCGGGGGCATTCTGCCCCCTCGGACCCCCTGAGAAGGGGCTCTGCCCCTTGACCCCGCTGGGGGCTCTCGCCCCCCAAACCCCCCTCACGGTTAGTATTTAACCCCCGAGACCGCCCCCCGAAATGAAATCCTGGGCACGCCACTGGTGGACATAGTATTATTTGTGTTTAGGCCATAGTGGATGAGTTGGAGCCGAAACTGACCGAATATCACACAGTGGAATTCGCCACCGCAGAAGCGCTGGAAAGGGCTCAGTACGAAACCAAACGAAAATTGGGAGTGTAAGTTTTTTTACAGCGTGTTGCGTTTCTAAAATTGCAAAAGTAGTTCGACGCTGACTTGTGCAGTAAGTAATTGGCGATGAAAAAAAACCAAACGATTATGGACGCGTACGCATTTACTATTGATGATTGGTTGGTCTAAACATTGATTAGTTATTAATAAGTTTTTTCTTTTCTCCTGACTCCGAAAGCTAACCGTTTGAGTACTGCGTTAAGAAATCGGCGTTGAAATCAATAAATCTTTAACGTTAAATATTGTTTTTTTTTTTAGTTTTTTTACTGCTTGTTTGTAAAAATTATAAAAAATTTAAAATGTAATAAAAATGAATTTGACCTAAAATTAATGTTTTTTTAACCTTAAAATCGAGAAAAGATATGGCTTGAATGCGCGTTGTATCAACGTTATTTCATTAAAAAAACATAAAAATTTCAACCTCGGTTTAGTAAAAAAAACATTTTTTTCGTGTATTTGCTTTATTTAATAGATAGGCAACCTCCCGGATTTTGGGAAGTATACCCGAAAAAAAGTTAGGACCCCTTCTGCCCCTAGTTTAAAGGGAGGTGTCAAAAATATATTTATCAAAAATTATATCCCCAGGTGCTTTTTGAGATTTACCCCTGAGGTACGTATGACACTCACCCAAGTATTTTTTCCTTTACCCCGGTAAATATCCCCCGTAAGCTTGGGTAGGTCAGACATTATGCCCCCACCCCAACCAACCTCCCTCCCCCAACCCACGTTCCCGTCTATCTATGTTTTATTTTGCTGGCTAGTTTAACGGTATAGTGTCTTTATTTAATAATTGATTTCGCAGGAGCCCGAGAAAAACCCCGAAAAGCAGAAGCACTTCGGGGAAATCCAAAAACTTTATTGTTATTATGAGTCAGAGTTACATTGACTGTATACTCATTGTGACTTTGGGTCGGAGTTAAGTAATATGATGAATAGTTGATTATTTTTATCGATTGATTTTGCAGGAGCCCGAGAAAAACCCCGAAAAGCAGAAGCACCCCGGGGAAATCCAAAACTACTCCGCTACGAACTCCCCGCCCATCGCGACGAATCAAAATGGAGTTGGGAACTCTGAAAGAAAGTCCGGAATGAGCTATTCGGAAAGACTTGTGTAGGTCTCTCTGCTTGTTTGTTTGTTCGCTCGTTTGATCGTTGACCTGGTGTCTATATTTCCATTGCAACGACTGGTAATAGTTTTTAACTGTTAACTTTTGTGTTGGAAAAAGAACTTTTTAAAGTCTTTCAGAGAAGAGGTTAATCTGGCCGTGGAGACGGTTATCGCAATGCTGATCTCATTTTCTTAATATTTGATATTTGTACCAATCAGGAGTACTCATCAAACAATAGTTCTTTTATAGACTAGTTCTTAATAAGCGTCTTTTACTGTACGAGAAAGGGTACAAAAAGAAAAATATAAAATTTGAAAAAACCGTAGTTTTCTTAGTTTCTTAACTTTAAACCTATACGTAATTAAAATTGCTACACGATGATATGTTTTATATGTTGAAGTGCTTTAATATATCAGTTTGTGCTAAAATTTTTTTTTTTTTAATTAAACGTCACAAGTGAGAAATCACCACTAAAATAGTATTTTCGTGAACAATGATTTCGATTTATCAAAAACAAAGTTGAAAATGGTTCTTTGAATTTAATTTCAAACCTATATAGTTTTTTTAATATTCTGGTTGTAAGACTATTGAAAATTTAAAAATTATATCTAAAAATTCCAGTCCAAACTTTAACAGAAGCATTTTCTGTAATTAAAACATTAAAAAACTGGGAACCAAGCGCGCCAGCAGCGCCGTACCTACGAAGCGGCAAAAAAGTAAAAATCCCAAAAAAATGCTTTTGCTTTTGTAATATTAAAAACTCTTAAAAAATTTTTGAAAGGAAATGGTCGAGATTTTAAACCCTAAATATATTATAAAATATTTTAAACCATAAAATGTACTAGTCGCTCGCTGTTTCTAAATTTTCCCCCTACATAAGATTGGCGTTAGTAGTCATTAGTCATTGTACCCTCTTCCTGCACTAAAAAACCCTTATTTAGATAGAACTAGTCTATTAGCGATAAATATAATAGAGAATTAATGTATAAATAATTAAGAATACATACAGAAAGTAGGTAAGGTTTTATATTCGTCGAAAACACAATAAACGTGCGCTGAATTACAGTCTTTAAGAATGATAAACAGATGAAAAAGATGAAATTTCTTTGGGATTTAGGAAGAAAACGTAATAAGTCTGTTTTGCATTTTTATGTACTCGATAATTGAAAATAATAAAGTATATTGCGAGATGAAAATGTTCTGTAAAGAATGTTGGTTTTTAGGTGAAGTTTAGGTTCGGGATGGGAGAAGACACTTGGGTTGTTTGTTACCCCTTCCCCCTTTCCTTCACCAAAATTTTAAACAGAGTCTTCAAAATCCACCACAACTTCAAAGTGGCAGGTTAAAAACCTAATCGTAGAAAAATTAAAAAAAAAATCTTTTATACTGTTTAACGTTCACTAAATTAAAACTAAAGATAATAGCTAACTATGCTAACTAACTATAGGAAAGCCCAGCGTGGCTGGTGCATTTTGTTTAAAAAATATAAAAATGGCATTGTATTGATTGATTATTACATAATCATCGGTTTAGTACACAATTGCACCACCTAAGTTTTGATTTGTTTATAAGCAAAACAAACCCATAGAGATCCCATTTTATGCAATAATAAAATTTACCTTAACAAGAAAGTTGTATTTTGTATAATTGATTACTGCCAATAAAACTCTCGTTATTCAGAGGCGTTTTTAAGCAAATATTCACTTTTAAGGCTGGTTCATACTTATGTAAAAAAACGTCCTTTGGACAAAGTCCAAAGGACAAACACAGCGTCAAAACGTCTTTTGGACTTATCTCCTTTGGACTTTATCCTTTGGACAACGTTTTTATACTTTTTTTGTCCTTTGGACTTTGTTTTAAGGACAATTTCAAGTAGCATTAATACTTTGTTCAAAGAAAAAGTTAAAGGACGTTTTGGCCTGTGCAAAAGACGTTTTGGCTTTTTTATAATTGTCCTTTGGACTTTGTCCAAAGGGCGTTAAGTATAAACCAACCTTTAAGCACTGCCAAAGTTTGATGTATGGTCTTTAATTGTTATGTATTTATATATTCTGTAGAATACACGAGTTAAATAAAATCTAAGATTACTTCTTGTACAGAAAAAATTGCATCAAAAATTTACGGAAATTTAGTGTTCGAAAATTTTGGGAGGGCTAAATAAACCCTGATAAGTTACGAACTTTTCAAAGTCTGTACAAACAAAACAAATGAGGGAAGATCTTTTCACAAAAGATCGAGAAAACAAAAAAAATCGAGACAACTGTTTTTCTGTAGGGAAATCTATAAACACATCGTAGTTAAACCGCTCATATTTTTATTTAACATGTAAGTATAGCCGAGATCTAGCACGGTAATTACTACAAGACTGCACATCAGCATTTATTTACAGTAAATATCGTGCTGGGTGCCGGATATACTTACATGATGAGCGGTTTAACTACCACGCGTCAATAGACCTACCTGGCATTACAAAAATTTGGGTCCGCGGTCCCGCCGCGAAATCAGATTTCGTTATGAAACCAATGATTTTTACCAATTTTTTTCGGAAATCTGAGATTAAACAAACAATATTAAAACAATTTAGAGTATTTTTGTTAATGTTGACCATTATTTAGAGCTATATTAATCGTAACTAAGGTTTCTCATTTGTAAATTTTTTTGGTTTATCAGAAAAAACAAAAAATTTGTGATGCTTAATTAAATACAAAAAGACCACGAAAATTTTTCAAGTCGATATTTTATTTGTATATAGTATTTCCAGTTTCAAAAATAATACGAAAAAATGCATTTAATTTGAGAGGAACTTTGTTTCGTGGTGGGACCGCCGACCCAATTTTTATTATGCTAGGTAGGTTTATAAGGCGAGATAGCAAGCCTTTGTGATCATGAAGATGAAGTATACGCAGAAAAGAATAGCAGATAATAACTTAGATTTTTTGCGGGAATATCCTTTTAAAATTTCTGCAAAAGAGTATCCCACAACTTTTCCCTACTGCCTGTCTATGGTTCGGCACTCCTTGCCCATAGAACGACTTTCAGTGTAACCAAACCACCATTTGAAGTGTTTTAACGTTCAACCAATCAATATTCATTTTAAAAAGTATTTTTGTAAATAAAGTATTTTTGTTATTAAAAAAAACAACGCAGTTTACGAGAGTAAAATGTTAGAGTGGGTTCACACAGCAGTGTCGTAGCCAGGGGGGCGGCCGCTTCCCCCCTTCGAAATCCTGCGAAGCCGGATTTTTTTGTAAGAGGGGGGACCCTTACGTTTTTTAAATTTTGGGAGAAAATTTTTTTTCTTTATATATAAATTCAGAAACATTTATGATGCGTTCCAAAAGCATAAAAATACCCAAAACTGAAATTTTTCCCGCTTCGCGGGAAGTGTACATTAATCATTTTGATAGTTTTTGTTAATTTCGATGGATTGTATCGTATCATTCAATACAAGGCATGTGCCTTTGCCTCAGATATTGAATAGAAAAACTATATAGATGTTAAAACTAAAATATTATAAGATATGTAGGTTTGATATTGGCTGTTTTAAACACCTTAACAACGATTTTTACACTTGTGGATTGTCCGCCCTTTCCACCTCCCCCCATGGTGAAGCGTGGCAGTTTGTATAGATTTTTTTACTTTTCAAATATTGAGTTATAAAAATATACAAATCTTAGTGCATTCTAAAATCAGAAATTAATATAAAAATTTTTCCCGCTACGCAGGAAGGTCAGATTTATATATATATGGTAGTGCATTTAATTTCGGCACTCTTTTGTTTTTACGATGTAACTTTTCACTGTATGGCCCGATTTTCATGTTTGATAGCTCATTTTGAAGCTTTTACGATACTGCGTTGCGTCACAAAAGTTTCACTGTACGAAACTAGTTTTTTTACTGAATTATATCAGTTTTTAAAAAAATGGTAAATTGCCGAAATTAGATATGTGCAATTAATTTCGGCACTCTACAAACAATCGATTGTTTCTCAGTCAAAAAATCGTCATTTTCAAAAATTTAAAAGTCTATCATTATCTCCAGACAGTTTTCTTTAATTTAAGCTTCTACTTGTTGTTCAACCTCTAACTGGCAAAAAGTTACAGTTAAAATGCCAAATGGTATCAAAATGAGCAAAATTTGTAAAAAAAGTGCATTTAATTTCGGCACTTTTTAAAGGACCCCCTTAATCGAGTTTAAGTGCAGTGCTATGACCCCTAAATATTTCAACGTTATCTTTTAACTATTTACAACTACAATTTAACACCCGACCACTTAATTCAACCTGTTTATTTTATTTTATAACGATTGCTCACCACAGACGCAACGTAGAAGCACGGGGACTAAAAATTTGGAAAATAAACTAAATTTTACTAGAACAGTTTAATTTTTAAACCAATTGATTGCGTAATCATGAAATGCCCGTGTTCTAAAAACGAGTAACAATTTTATTTTTTATAAATCACACAATTTCACATAAAAATATCATAACATAACAAATAAAAAGCTCACGACAGTCATCTACATATAATTAGCTCTCATTTGAGCTATCAAACGTCGTATTCCGTCCAGGATTACCAAAGTTATAGTCCAAAATCAAAAATGCCCAATTTGGAAAAGTGCCAAAATTAAATGCACTACCCTATACAGTAAAATAAATGTTATCAGTAATATTTTTTGTTATTATAACTTACACCATACTCATTCGCAAAATTTAAAGACATCAGAAAATAGATAGTTTTGTTATATACAATTTCATCGCCTGATAATTTTGAAGATCAGGCATAATTGTGCAGAAATTAGGTAAAAAAACAAGTAAAATGTATGTTCACGCAAACACCAGGGGATGATTTTTAAGCAGTTTTTAGTGCATATTTAAAAAAATTTCGCCTCCGGCGGCTGGGGGACACCTCCCAGACCCCCCGGCCGACGCTTCGCGTCAGCTGGAGCGCGGTGCAAGCGGCGGCGCTGCGCGCCGCTTTTGTGACACTTTTCTCCCCCCAGACCGCTCCCCCCCCGAAATGAAATTCTGGCTACGCCACTGGTTCACAGTACACGGAGCAGTGTAATTTGAAGGCTGGGACAAAAGAAAAAAAATTTTTAATAAATTAAATCATGTACTTTAGTGACTATAGAAACCACCCTCTCACTTAAAACCGAGTTTTATTATAAAAAAAATACAGAGGAGTTCGATTGAAAATCACAGTATCTCTGCTTTCACCTAAATAAAGGTAAGTAAAAAAAACCCGTTTTTTTTTCTTCAAAAAAACACCTCCATATCTCCTTAAATACAACTCAAAACTCAAATTTAAAGGTCTTAATGAAATTAACGCCACAAATTAACATAGAAAAGTTGTTTTTTTTTACCTATTTTAACCCCAAAATTCGAAACAGGACATTTTGACGATTTTGAATTTTTTTTTTTCGAAAACGTGTTTGGAATACCCTTTTGAGCTAGGGTAGTGCATTTAATTTCGGCACTTTTTTGTTTTTCCGATGTAACTTTTTACTGTATGGCCCGATTTTCATGTTTGATAGCTCATTTTGAAGATTTCACGATACTGCGTTGCGTCACAAAAGTTTCGTTGTACGAAAATATTTTTTCACTTAAATAAATCAGTTTTTAAAAAAATGGAAAATTGCCGAAATTAAATATGTGCATTTAATTTCGGCACTTTAAAAACAATCCAATGTTTCTTAGTAAAAAGAAATCATCATTTTAAATTTAAAAGCCTATCATTATCTTCAGACAATTTTCTTTAATTTAAGCTTCTACTTGTTGTTCAACGTGTAACTGGCAAAAAGTTACAGCTAAAATGCCAAATGGTATCAAAATAAGCAAAATTTGGGAAAAGAGTTCATTTAATTTCGGCACTTTTTAAAAGGACCCTCTTAATCGAGTTTAAGTGCAGTGCTACGACCCCTACACATTTCAACGTTGTCTTTTAACTATTTACAACTACAATTTAACACCCGACCACTTAATTCAATCCGTTTTTACCTACAGCATATGAGTGCCGAAATTACACTATTTTATTTTATAACGATTGCTCACCACAGACGCAAGGTAGAACCACGGGGACTAAAAATTCGGAAAATAGACTAATTTTACCAGGACAGTTTAATTTTTAAACCAATTTATTGCATAATTATGAAATGCCCATGTTCTAAAAACGAGTAACAATTTTTATTTTTCTAGAATACACACAATTTCACATAAAAATATCATAACATAACAAATGAACAGCTCACGACAGCTAATCTACATATAATTAGCTCTCATTTGAGCTATAAGAAACATCATATTCATAAGGATTACCAAATTGTAGTCCAAAATCAAAAAATGCTCAATTGGGAAAACTGCCGAAATTAAATGCACTACCCTACATTCATGAAAACTAACATCCTGAACCATTAACACTCGTTCTTTCACGTGGTAACCATTGTTGCTAGCCCAGTCGCACTAGTTTTTTAAAATAAGGTGTTATTTTTTTGGAAAAACGCTGTGGACAAATTTGGGTGCTTTTTCCAAAAAAACACCTTGAAAATCACTGATATTCAATAAAAACTTCTAAAAGTGTTTTATAGTTTTAAAAACATATAAAAAGCTACTTTTAAAATTAATTAGTTTTCATATGATGTATTTTACAAGCAAGTAAAATTTATTCTTGAGAAAAAAAGTAATAAAAAAAACAAAAAAACATATTTTAAAAATTAAAAAGTATGGCCGGAGCATGATATTGGAGTGTAGTAACATCGCTAATTCAAACGTCAATCAAAAAATTCGGCAAACGAATTCAGGAACTACTCCGAAAGGCTTTTGCAAACTGCATTTCAAACAGCTTTTTTAAAAAATTTTCTTACGAATAAAAAAATTGTGATTGTATTGATAATGTCTTTTTTGACTATTTGTGTTGAAAGCTGTGCATTAAGTACACGCATTAATGTCAACGGATGTTATTATTGGTAGACTTGAAGACAAGCGTTGACCGCGGAAAAGCAACCCGGTTTCAGTGGTCAGCGCCGTGGACTTCCCATAATTATTATAAAAAATCGCACAACCCAGCTGAAGTTCAGTTATAACATTATGATTGTTTCATCAAATGATAATGTATAGGCAAGCATTAAATAAAATTTTAATATAGCTGTACGTATTGCAAACTATCACAATATAAAAATTTAAATATACATAAAAAAATGAAAAGTTTATTAACACTTAAATTTAGTTTTAAAAGAACTAGAAAGCCCGAAGTATTTTTAAGCTACTTTTTTATGAGCAAGTCCGAGTTATCCAGCGCAAAAATTAGATTTTTCAGAAAAGTTAACAATTTTTAACAATTTTTTCTAAAGTCTTACTCGTTATGACCCAAAACAAGAGTCTCCAAACGGAATTGCAGCATTCCTCGAGAAGAAAATATATTGCAGTTTGGCATGACAAAAA